>CM060195.1:8390000-8645000 GCA_030549335.1 Pontederia crassipes | reverse complement strand
AATAAATACTACATAATTGTATGTATTAAGTAGAAAGTATAACAAAACAAGAAGGTTGTTTATGGGGAAAAAGTAGAAAAGGATGAAAAATTCAATGGGATTCCTGATCCAATAACGAATTCCATTTCGGATTTCGTATGGATAAAAGATCCTCATATGTTATACTATTCAATTCTCAACGATGAATCGATTTGATAGAGCAGATATCGTTATTCATAATATAGATCCAATTTTGTATCATTAGAATGCAATTCATCCCATTGAATTTAGAGTTACAGGAATCAATTTTCTCATCTCTATGGGATTAGATCCCGAGTTATTGCAAAGTAAAGTAAAAAACCATGAGATTACGGAAGTCAATATTCTTGCATTTATTGCTATTGCACTGTTCATTCTAGTTCCTACTGCTTTCTTACTTATAATCTACGTAAAAATAGTCAGTCAAAATGATTAATTTGGCTGAAACTTGAATTATTAGGTCTTGTGATTGAAGAAATGAAAGAAAAGGATTCAAACTTCAAGTCTTAAATGAAATGGCCTAGATGGAATCATAAGTTTCTGAGACAATATATGGTAGAAAGTAGAAAGAACTCTATATAATTCTATCAAGATATAGTTATATGATAATATAATACTCTAACTACTAGATAGTATGATACATGTGATGTATATCACTACATAAATATGATCCAGAATACATGCAAAGAGTGTACATGCACAAATACATGTGATGTATATCACTACAAATGATCAACTACAAAATGTTGAATGTCAAAACTCACTCCTAAGTTTTGATCATAACAACTAAAGTTGGTCAAGAAATTACTAATTTTGTGTTTAAGTGGTGAACATACATATATTATATTAACAAGTGAATATATCTCAAAGGATTCGCAGCTCCAAGTTCAATAACTAAAATTTCAAGTGAAATCGATCAAATAATAGGTCAAATGTATGTAACTAGTTGATTGACTAGTCGAGTGATAATTGGACGATTCAGTGATAAATGAGATTGAATTATGGATCCTATCAATTGACATCTCGACCAACATGATGCGAGAGTTTAATGGTTGAGATAAGACCTCTAATCGGTCGATCGACCTTTCGACCGACATGGTGCAAGAGTTGTGTGGTTGACAGGAAGTCCTTAGATTGGTTGACTGATCAATCGACCGACCACGTATGAGACAAACAAAAGATATAGGAACTCAACATCAGTTGATCACTTCATCAAATCGATCAAAAATTTGCGACTGGACAAAAGGCAAAAATTGCAATGGTCATTTTCAGCAGTCGAGAAACCTCTCGACTAGTCATTAGAGGACAAATATAGTAATGGCTAATTTTTGGAGTGAATTTTTTTAAAAAGGTTTTCATTGGTCATATCTTCTCAAGAAATCTATAAAAGTGATACTAAAGTCTGAAAACAGATGATTAATACAAAGAAAATCGCTCTAAAGCTTCTTCCAAGTTCATATCACACTTTTGAGTTTTACTTTACAAATCATCCCTTCTTTTTTTCTAGTTTCCAAGTGTGAGCATTTAAAAGAGAGAGTTGGAGGAATCTCTTGTGTATTGTTTTAATGAATATAAGGACTCATTAAAAAAAAATGTCTTCCCACTTGAGTGAAAAAGAAGGTGGTGCGGTGCAAATCAAGTTTTCCTCTCTCTACAAGAAAAGAGGAAGATATTGGAACTTTAACGATCTTGATATCAAGTGAGTCAGAGTGGGGACGTAAGCCAAGGAATTGAATCAAATCTCATCTGCACATCTTGAGTTTGCATTTCATAACATTTTTTTATTACTGCCACACTCTTGTTGCATACAAATTTCTTAACATTCTTATTATTTCCACACTCTTGCTCCTGCCCCTTTCACCTCTTGTTGCTTTTCAATTCTACAATTGGTATTAGAGATTTGTTGCTCTTGTTTTAAAGATCTAAACATTATTAGGGTCATGGCATTAAGTAGTTTTACTCTTGGCAAAGATATCAATCCTAATCATCTTTCACTTTTCAATACATCAAATTTTGCATATTGGAGTGTATTATATTGATACTGATATTTCGTATGTCATAATGGTTTTGATTTTCATGGAAAGACATCTTTAAAATACAACAAACGAGAAAAACTCATAGTTAAATTGGATTCAATAGGTAAAATAATATTGTGCTTTGAATTCCACAAAGTTTAAAAATCGCATCTTGACTTGTCAAAGTGTTCACACGATATAAAAAAATAATAGAGTTAAAGAATCTATGCTAGACATTTTGAACCGTAAAAATTATTCTTTCAAGATGGTGACAATGAATCTATAAATCAAATAATTATTGAATTTAATAATATTGTGAATGGTTTGGCTTCTTTACGCGAAATAATGACTAACCTCGATAAGTTAAATAAGTTTCTTAGGTATCTTTCTTCCAAGTGGCATATAGGACTGTGCATGTGGCCATCCATGTGTGACAAACTAATGGTGACCTGGTGTAGAAGAGAAAGACCAAAGATGCTACAAACCCGAGTGAGATAGATGTTCACTCCAAGAACACGATTATGAAGTGTGCCACATTGAAAGGTTTTATCCATATAGAAGAGGTGAATAAGTCATGGATACACACGCTCAGAGACAAATAATAAAGATAATCATCCAATTAGAGGAAAACATCTCCTGGACATCAAACATATCTAAGGAGTCTCAATTAATAGTGATGACCCTCCTAAAATCTTGAAAGTGGTAAAGAACATCAAATGTTGTGGCTATCATCCGAGCAATGAAGAGATTAGTGTCAAAACAAGGGTCGAGGCATGAGGAGGAGGATGATGAATAGAAAGACAACCATTAGGAGGTGGACAATGATCATGCTCGTGACTGACATCTAGAGGAATGGACTACGAGTTCGAGCTCGACCTCTAGCACAAGCTCAACCTCAACATTGGCATATTTGGTACAATGACAATAAACATATGACATATCAAATGAAGTGAATGAAATCTGTGAGAAGAAAATTTTTCGAACATGTGCACCTACAATCAAATGAAACAAATTCAACAATGGGGAAAAAGAACGACCGCAAGGGTGGAAATCAAGGGACGAGGGACTGATTACAAGGGAATGGTAGTCATGTTATTCTCTTAACAATAATAAAGTGTGATTGTCTAGGATTCAAATTACTTTCATCCCAATTTTACTTTAGAGACGATCCGGAGAGATTTTGAGGAGGTTGTTATGAAACGTCTCTGAAATCGATTGTATAAATTTTGCAAAGATCGCCGCGTCCTCCAGCCTTAGTATTGAATAGGGCATGCAGAGATGCACATGTTAAGCATCCAATTTGGAAGTCCCTTTATAGGAATAGTAAGTAATGAATTATTTGTACTTAATTTATAATTTTACAAAGTCTAAGTATTTGATATTGATTCAAGATGGATGAAGATTGGCAAAAAAAGTCTGAAAAAGCAAAAGTTAATAGACTTTCGAAGTCCGAAGCTCGCATTCATATAGGTGGGTCGAAGCATCATAAACGCATGGTAATGTATATACAAAAAGTAATCAAATTTTTATCTTATACTTATTTTAAAAATTTTGAAACTTTGTTGCAGGAGGAAGAAAATGTGGTACTGTGAATTTTCGTGCAGTCTACGAGACCACACATAAGATAAGGAAGACCAATGAAGTTGCCACATCCACTGCTCGAGTTTTGAAAAGTCTCATTATTTATTTATTTGATTGTTCAAATAAGTCTAAATGATTTAAATCTTTTAGGATGTGTATAATGTAAAAATGGTAGAGAAGTATAGAGATATTTAATATTTTTAATGCTTTATATGGTTATAAAACTCATTTTATTTTGTAAGGGACATTGCTATTTGGGAGGACTACTAGCATGACACGTGGGGATACTTGAGGAGCTTAGGAACAGTCGATCAGATTCCTAAGAAGATAGAGGATATGTTGGTGGCTCGTCTACTCCGAGTTCATCGACAGCTCCGACGGCACCTGAGGTGACATTTGACAGCATTAGAGAACTCATTGTTGAGCAGTTGGTGTCAGTCTTGCAGTCATTATAGCACATCTTACAATCCCAAACCCAGACATCACAAGCTACGTCATCGTCGAATGTTAGGGATGACGTGAATAACGATAATGATGTAGCTACGTCACATTAGCGCTCGATTAGTGTCACCGCACATCGCAATTAGCATCACATTAGCGACGTCCAGATATAACATTGGAGTCACAATAGTGCCACAATAGAGCCACAATAACATCTTGGTAGCGTCCCAAAGTAGCATCATCTTAACGACACAATAGAGCCACGCTTGATAAGGGAAGGGAGCGATGTGACGAATCCTTTTGCATTTGAATAGCATCAAAATATCGCCACATGTTAGCGCCACAGGGCACCACTTTGGCGTCGACATTTACTATGCTAAAAGTGTTTCTTCTAAGCAGAAAAAAGTGTCATGATAGCACCGACTGTTGACATTAATAATGTTGATTTGTTATGGGTGCGATTGCGACGCTACTGGCGCCAGAATGTTTGCGTCGCAACTCTTGTGAGGCTACGACAACACTAATTTGTCTATAAATGTTTTAGCGCCACTTTAGAGATGCATTCGTGTTGTCTCTAATCGCCCTATTTCTTGTAGTGGTTGAAATCACACATATCCAATGAACTTATTTTATGCATAAATTTAAGAAAATATAAGATCTACCTTCAAAGAAGATTTGAAATTTAAGAGATTTTGAATAATAATATGCTTCTTCATCACTACAAGAAATTAATCAATTAGCGACACACGTATATTGACTCTAATGCATCGATAATTTGTCGCTAATCAATATAGTGACGAATTAGCGTCGCCTATGTGCCACAGTCATGAGACACCAAAGGTCCAACGTTATTTGCATCGTCGTTGCTAGTTAGACGCTAAAATGGCGCTATAATATGCGACGCTAAGGCAACACCGGGTTGACGCTAACATAACGATAATATGATGTTATTTTGAAACTAACATAATGCTAATATGGCACTAAAAGAATGCTTAAGTTTATCCTCATCGTTGGTTGTGGTGCTACGTAGATGCCAGTGCGACGCTAAATGGCGACGCAATTGTGTGACGCTAAGTGGACACTAATGAGGCGCTAAATTTGTGACGCTAAGGAGACGCTAGCTACGACATCTTCATCCAATGAAAATAGCATGCTTTGTACAATTTAATTTACATTTCACATTTCTTTACACAAGTTTAAATACAATACTCGATCATGTACACGTTCTAATTAGGTTCATCAAATTACACATTACACATTATACATCAAATTTGCATATACATTTCAAATTACACATTCTAATCACATTACACATTATACATGATCAACCTCACCAGCGCCGCCTTCATCCGTGGCATCAAGAAGCGGATCATTCTCAAGGACCCTATCGTGTAGTGCCTCACCTGTGTGTGCAGCTGCTTCATCTTCCCCTTGAGTCCTTGGAGGTCCATCCATGCCACCAACGGCATGAAATCGCCGACGTTGAACAGCCCGACCAGCGTCATGAGCTCGACCACCATCTCCTTGAACTCGTTGTCCTTGGAGCCCTTGGTCTTGAGCAAGGAGAGCGGGCAACATCAGGGAGGCAGGCGGCGGCAGTGGACGCGTCGACGACAGGGGAGAAGGGGTTGGAGGGGAGAAGGTGGTGTCTCGAGCAACGAGGCAGGAGGCGACAGACGCGTCGACGACAGGGGAGAAGGGGTCGGAGGGGAGAAGACAGTGTCTCGTGCAGGGAGGCTGGCGGCGATAGCGGACGACGTCAGGGAGGCAGGCAGCGGACACATCATGGGGCGGTAGCGGACGACGTCAGGGAGGCAGGTGGTGGCAACAGCGGACACATTGGCAACGGATGACATCAGGAGGCAGGCGGCAGCAGCAGACACGTCGGTGGGAGAAGGCATCGGAGGGTCGGAGGGGAGAAGGCGGTGGCAGATCGGTAGAAAGAGGATGTTGCTGGCATTAAAAGAGGGAGAGAGATTGGCTTAATCAAAAGAGGTGTTACAAATCGTTGGATTAAAAGAAAAATGGTCAAGATTCGTTCCTTGACGAGAACATGGATCGCTAGTTAGTGACGCCAATGATGTGACGCTATTGAGTCGCTAATATGATGCCATGTTGTACGCCAAATAGCGTCGCAAGTTAGCAACTCAATATATTGCAACGCTAAGTTAGAGTACCATGTCGCATTGGCGCCGCGCATTCAAAATACTAATTTAGGGTCACAACTTTGCGATGTTATTATGGCGCTATTATGACGCTAAAATGAAATCGTCGCTATTGTGATGCTTAAGTGGCGTCAAACTATAAGTTATTTGTTAACTGTAAATTGATTGAATGTATATATATATATATATATATATATGTATGTATGTATGTATGTATGTATATTTATATATGTATATATGTATATGTATATATGAAATATGTATATATGAAATATGTATATATGTGTAATATGTATGTATGTATCTAATTTCTAATATTTTTTAAGTGCACAAAGAAAAATAGACCATTTTGAATATCTTTTAAATTTGGATACAAAACAAATTCTAAGAAAATCACCATTACTCAAAAATGGGACCGTTTCGAGTGCTCTCGAAAGGTTCAATTTTCGAGAACGTACATTTTTAAATTTCTTAGGGATAGAAGTTTTGAAGGATTTTTATAATTATGAAAAATAGGTATTTTGAGAATCATAGAAAATGAAAAACACGTGAAACATTAAAAGTTTGCTCCATCCCACCTTCTCGAGCCTTTCGAAACGCCTATTTTTTTCGTAGCAATCAGATCTAAGACCGCGGAGAACCGACTGTTTCTATTCCAAGATTTTGTCCTTTTTATTGAATTTCTTTCGACCTCCGATCGCGCGATTCTTGTGCAGGTGGACAGCTCGTGTCGATCTCTACGAATCCGTAATTTTCATTACGACTAATTCCCGTCAAGTTCACATCGGAGACCATCGGAAGACTTTTTCTCTTAGATTCTTAACTTTGTGGTACAACCTCCTAAAATCGCCAAAAACTACTAAAAATTCTATTAACTTTTGTATATTATATAATATAATAATATATTATTGTATGGTGTACAATATAGTATAATGTATAGTATAGTATAGTATAGTTAGTACTATATAGTATTGTATAATATAGTATTATATAGACTATACTAAAAAGAGCGTAAAAGACTTAGCGTCAACTATACTATATATGCATTATATGATATTAGCGTCGACTTAGTGTCGTGATCACAGTGACACTAATGTAGCATCGCATGCTTGCGACGCCAATTCAACGCAAGAAGCCAGCACTAATATCGACTCTTACATTCGCGTCGATTTAGCGTCACTTTGCTTGTGACGCTAATTTAGCATCGCAGCCCTATGACGCCAATATAGTGCTACCAATTGTCACGTGTTTATTAGTTTTCGCACGTGATAATAGCACCGAAATAGCGTCACTTTGGCATTTCACTCAATGTATACATTTTGTGATGCTATATGGACGCTATAGAGAGGCACTTAGAGTCTCTTCTTGTCGATCCAATGACGGCGCTATGGCGACGCTATTAGCGTCAATTTAGAGTCGCGTAATATGGCGACGCTAATTTACGTCGCTATTCCGCAGTTTTCTTGTAGTGCATATTGCACAAGTTGTTTCTTATATCGGACTTTCGATCGACAAATCCTAAACCAATTGACATTTGGTTATCAACTAAGAATCTCCTTTGAATTTACTTACTTGAACAAAACTATGTCCCAAACAACACTTCTTGTGTCTCAACAATTTTATTTACATTCTTTTGTTTTTATTTTCCAAAACCTTTTGTTTCAAACCTTTTTATCCTTTTTCTTTTCTTTTCTTAAAGATATACAAGCTCAAAGAATACTTGATCTATTCAATAAAAATGCAACTATAATCAAAACTGAAGAAAATGAAAATAAGAACAAGTTGAAAAGAGATGCTGTTAAAAGAAAGAAAGTTTGAAATACAACTTTAATTTTCAAAGAAATAAATGTGCAGAAGTAAATGGAATACAACATAACATGATAGTCAAGTGTTGGGCAAAATGAAATACGTTCGATAATTCGGAGAAGTGAGTAATTTATTAGTGAAGTTATGTTACTACTTTGTGTTCTTGTTACAAAAGATGCCTACAGACATGCCTATTACAGGAAAAAGTAAGTAGGAATACAAAGAAGCGTACAAGTCCTATTAAAGTCAAATTTTCAAACTTTTTGTTCCTTATATCACTGTATTATGCCCATCGTTAACAACATCCGGGAGCGAGAAAATTCAAATGTAGAAACATCTCTTTCTATTATTACATATTCTCGTTTGGGATCATTACACACAACAGCAGTTAATCACGCAGCATGCAGTGATTACAACATGAGTGGAAACACAAGAGAGACGAAATTTAAACTGCATCTAGTGATCAGCTGAACCGAACAAAAGCAGACGCTAATTTCTCTCCTGTTGTAATTGCTGCATTTACATTACATTACATTACATATAGATAACATCTCTTCATCATGTACATGATCTCAATGCTCACTTGTCAATTTGTCCGAGTTTTCCAAGTCCATTGCAGTTTGGGCAAACGATCTGAGCCTGGTCCTTCCTCGCTGCGTTCGCCCTCAGCTGCACGCCTGCCTTCCTTATGAACCCCGCCCCGTCGCACTCCGGGCATCTGCATGAAGTGCGTTTTGCAATTCAATGGTGTATCATAGAAGATCAATTGCCCACAGTTTTGTTTATGCTTTTAGAGCGCTTACATGTCCTTGCGGGAGAACAGTATGGGGAACGCCGTGCCGAGGAGGGCCACGGCGATGGCTCCGGCGATCAGGTACGTGTTCCCGTCAGCCGACACGTCCCCCACCGCCGAGACAGTCACGACCCTCGAGCCGGGCCTTCTAGTGCTGAAGGAAGAAGGGAAGGCCACCGAGGATGGAGCCGCAGCAGTTGCGGCCGGGCGCCGAGGGGAGGCGGCGAGGGCGGGCAGCGGGGAGAGCGGAGAGGATGAGGCCATGATGTACCTGAGCGAGCGAGGAGGAGCGAAGAGGGACGCCGCTGGTATGATTTAAGTGAGTTCCTCCTGCATGCACCTAAAGGTCTGGCCAAGGGTCTCTGAAACGTGGACTGTGTTCCAGCCTTTGAGGTAGGATAAAATGGCACGTCCGCAAGCTGATCCCATAATTTGTCCGTGCACGGATAAGGTGGGGTCCTGTAATCCCTGATGTGGGCAGTCGGCAGTGGCTGTCGATTATGGACCTCTTAGCAATGAGAGAGAGATTGAGAGAGATTTTAACAGTATACTCACAGAGCGTAAGTTGATGCAACACGAGCCAGTTGGTCTAGTGATAAATACAAGAAAAACAATGTATCAAGAAATCTTTAATTTGCTTAATCGTTTATTTATGATAGGTGCATTTAAAACTTTTAAACCCTCAAGTGAAGCTTTGTGTTTTCTGTAATCACCGTGAATGAAAGGGCACATATAGAAATTAACATCTCCTTTCCTTTTTTTAAGAAAATAATCTTATCTATTCTAAACTCCAGTAATATCCGAGTACATGAAATGAAGGACCTCCGGAGGTGAAGTCGTACAAAAAGTGTTCAAAAGAACCACTCTTCCCCGATTAGTTAGGAAGTCTGTGGCAAAATTACATTGTCGTGGCAATGAGTACATCGAAAGTTTTTAAAAGAAGAAATGAGATGCCAAATTTTAGCAAAAAGAGTTCACAATCGCCAAGGGCATTTTGATTGCTTATTGATGTCGACCATGAGATTAGATGAGTTCACTTCTAGCCAAACTCTCATAAGCTCATGTTCTCGACAGCTCCTAATTCCATTAAGCGCGCCCCACACCTTAGTTTCCAGCACATTACTCGCTGAATATGGGAGTGCCTCTGCCGCAACACAAGAACCATTAGGATTGTGAATGATAAACCCCACACCACCTAGTATCCCAAGCTTGGTGAAGAAAGCGTCCGAGTTCACCTTCACCCAAGTAGGCAGCGAACCCGAAGAGGGTCTTGGGGTTGTTTGCCTCAAATATGGTGGGTCCAACAAACTTAGCTAAGCCAGCCAAAGGTCTTCTCCACATTACCGAGATGATTACCGATTTGGAAGCACAATGGACATCATTACGTGGTAACCAAATACCCAACAAACAAAAAATAATAAGAGATTGTCGTCTGGACATCGAGGGGTATAAGGTCGCGACCTTCGTGGATCCAGACCTAACTTCTAAAGAGTGAAAAATTGTAATTGAGATCATATTGCATTAAAGACCATAGAGCACGAGCAACAGAATAGTCAAAAAAGAGATGTCGATTTATTTCTACAGCAATGCCACAGAGGGAACAAGAGGTACTAATATTCAAGTTGAACGAAAAAATCATATCAAGAGTAGGTAGTCTAGAATGAGTTAATGTACAAAGAAAAGTTTTAATTTTCAGGGGTACATTAATGAACCAAATATGCTTCCAAATTGGTTGTCCAGAGGTTTGCAATCGATTGATCTGATAACTCGGAGAAATAAATAAAAGAGGACTTAACTTCACCATGAGGATCAGCGGCCATCGGTCATCACCGACAGAAACAAAAGGAGGCAAAAGTATGGCACAAATAACATCCAAGAGAGAAGACCCAAAATAATCATGCAATAGTAAAATTCCAGTGGTCGTCCACAATTAAACTATTAACATTTAGAGATTCTAAAGATGCATGCATATTAAGATAAGTTGGCATGTGTGATAAAGACAAGTTAAAAATCCAGGGATCCAAAATAACGAAAGTAGAGAATCCATTTGCAATGCATTTATGAAAACCAAATTTAATTTCCTTCATTACATTGTTAATCATCTTTTAAGGCCGAGAAGCATTCCTGCATATTTTATCATTCCAAAGCATCAAATTATCATACTTACTCTATCAATTGAGACCATATGTCCGAAGCATCATTCAAGCCACCCAAAATTCTCCTGGCCAAGAGGAAAGATCGGAAGGTTACGGATTCCTAAACCTCCTAGAGATTGATGAGCTTACAAGATGCATTCCAACTTTGTTTGCATAGTTGGACCAAAGGAAAGATCTAAAGTACTACTTTTCTAGTAAGCAAATGAGTCCCCTTGAAAATATATACAGATGATAATGTATGTACAGGTATGAAATTCAATAGAGATTTTATCAGCATATTTTTACTAACAAGATTTAACAATTTACCTTTTTCTCAGTGAAAAATATGCCCTACAAAAAACTTGAGTGCCTTCTAAATTCATAATTGATACAAGGATTGGTTGAGTTTCCAAGTAACAGAGAACATAAAGAGGGACATACAGATGCCAAAAAGCCACTGAACAGCAAATCAGTCTAAAGCTGTAGCCATTCCACCGACCTAAAAGGCTAAAAGCAATGCGTTGCAGCAACGTTCAACCAAGAATCAGGGACCGTAACCCTGCAACTGCAATTATGGCCATGGATCATTACGATCAATAAAGTAAATACGATAGTGAACAACAAGAATTTGAGAACATAGATCCAGTCAGCACATACCACCGAATCGCCGCTGGCACTGTCCTCTTTCTAGACATTAACTTCAGCATCAGAATCGCTTCTTTTTACTGCAAGATTCCGTTTTGGAGCATCTGCTCTAAAGATGCATGCAAAGTGAATTCTTTTTCCAGGTTCAGTACCCATCCAATATAGCATCAGATGCAGCTAGTAATTTCCCGGATAAAACGCAAAAAACATTTTTACAAGGACATGGACTTGTTCAAAGTGTCAGATTCTTGACCGCCTCTCCATGGCCGTCCACCATGAGTGAAATCTTCTCCATGTGACGAGATCCTTGGTACATAATTTTTTTTTTGTCTTCCCTTCAGCAGATACTCCTGCGTGTATCAGCGAGTGTTCCGGGGGCTTTTCTCGGGGCACGTCCAGTTATCTAACTTCATATAATTTTTCTTTTTCAACCCAATTTTGTATTTAGTTTTATTTTCAAATATGATAGTGATAATTTTGTAATTTTTACACTCCTGAAAAGTGCACTCCCTAACTTGTCCTCCACATCATACGTCGCATATAGGCCTCTCGGGCTTGCGATATATTAAGGGAGACCCTCTAGTCCTCCCCCGAAATCTTGTAATCATTCTTATTTACTCAATAAAGATTTCAAGCTTCTCTAAATCTAACATCGTGCCTCGAGCGTGGGGTGGCAACCCACAAGAGCATCACAAAGCGTCCCAAAGACATCGAGCGTTTACGCCGATGTGCCCATTTGTTTACAAACGTCTCCACCGAAGAAGCGTCCGCTCGGGACTGAGCGTCCCAAAAACTGTGGCGTTCGAAAAGTGGCATAAGCAAGCTTCCGCAAAGCATTCAAAAGAGCTTGTTTAGACGTTGGACACGTCTAAGCGCCGCACGGGTCATCGAGCGAAAAATGACCCCGTGATAAATTGGTATCAGAGCAGCGTTTCTGGGACCGCTCAAGTTGGTGTTCGACGATCAAGGAGAAATGACGTCGAATTCAAAAATGACGAATGAATCCGTCGCACCGGAGAAGGGCCGCCCCGAGCGAGGGCGCGCTCGCTCGAAGGACGCCTTGTCCGCCTTCAAGCAACGCCTCGGCCAATTCTAATTGGACGTGGGCGAGATGCAAGACCAACTCGCAACGCACGAACGGGAGTTGGAGAAGACGGTGGATCTCACAACGGTGCGGAACGAGATGGCGCCATTGTATATGCGGCTGGAGTCCATGGAGGCGACAATTATGGACATGTGGGAGACATTGGACAATGGTCTCTCAAATATGCGGTTCGAGATGGAGCAAGAGTTCAAGACCATGTGGGAAGAACTCAAGCGACGCTATGGAGATGGGCGGCGTCCCGAGACGCCCGCCCCACATGAGGCAAGGATTGATGCGCCGAAATCGTGACCCTACAAAGGCGAGCGATCGGCAAAGAAGATCAGTGACTTCCTGTGGAACGTCCGAAGGTACATGGATGCCTTGAACGTGACGTCCGAAGCGAGGATGGTGAAGACCGCATCCTTCTACTTGCAAGATGCAGCGAGTCTATGGTGGCGATGCCATTGCGACGACGTGGAATGTGGCAACGTCGAGCCCATTGAGAGGTGGGACGACTTCAAGAGACAGCTGACGAATTACTTCTACCCCGTCAAATCGGGATTGGAGGTCAAGATTGTGTTGTTCAATATTTGCCAGAAGGGCATATTGTAGGAGTATGTGAAAGAGTTTATCGAGCTCCGCCTACAGAACTCCCAGGTGGACGAAGACACGTTGCTGACGATCTTCGTGAAGGGTTTGAAGCCATGGGTTAGGACGGAGTTAGAGTGACGAGATTGCCTCATACTCTGCTCGCTAGTCGCTGTTGCTGAGTCGCTCGTGGAGTATGCCAAAACGAACGCTCCACCACCAAAGCCTTCAGGCAAGGGTAATGGTGGGGAAGAGAAGCCAAAGTCGCAAGGAGGCAAACCGCACTACCAAGACAAAAGAAAGGGACACCAGGATAGGAGGCCCAACAATAATAGATTCAAGAGGGACGGGAAGCCGCCAAAGTCTTGCTACATTTGCAAGGGTCCATATTGGACAAGTGATTACCCGTAAAAGACGACAGCAAACGCAATGTATTGCCCCGACGAGAAGGAGAAGGAGGAGGCGTGTCTCAGTTCGATGCACGTCCTCAGCGCCATCAACGCCTCGAAGGGTCCTTCATCGGCTGCTCGACTTTACACGGACATCGAGTTGAACGAGCAAGTCTTCAACGCCCTCATCGACACGGGAGCATCGGAGTTGTTCGTGTCAGAAGTGGCCATCAAGAAGCTGAAGCTGCCACTACAAAAGACTAACGTCACGTTCAAGACGGTGAATACGAAGTCTATCTCGACCACAAGAATTTC
This sequence comes from Pontederia crassipes, assembly GCA_030549335.1. Taxonomy (NCBI): domain Eukaryota; kingdom Viridiplantae; phylum Streptophyta; class Magnoliopsida; order Commelinales; family Pontederiaceae; genus Pontederia; species Pontederia crassipes. Next base: position 8,631,025 of record CM060195.1, on the reverse strand, counting down.
TTCATGAGTGAAGGTTCGCATCGGCAAGTGGTCGGGAAGCTTCGACGTGACGGTGGCACCGGTGGACGACTATGAAGTGGTGGCGGGCACCTCTTTTCTGTGACACATTGCTACATGTGTCATCCCTCTCACCAACTCAATGGTCATCTTCGACCCCAAGGGACCCTACAACATTCCCATGAGGTCGGGAGGTGATCTCAAGCAGAAGACCCTCTTTGCCATGCAAGTGGCGAAGGGATTGCGCAAATAGGAGCACACCTTCCTGGCGATCGCCATATTGGAATATCCGGGGCCCTCCACTCCAACACCTCCCAAAGTTCTTGAAACTCTTGAGGACTTTGCGGACGTCATGCCCCCGGAACTCCTAAAGCGGTTGCCTCCGAAGTGTGAAGTGGACCATGTCATCGACTTGGTCCCAGGATCGAAGCCCCATCATGGAGTCCCCTATCGGCTAGCCCCTCCGGAATTCGCAGAACTCCGTAAGCAACTCATCGAACTATTGGATGCAGAATACGTTCGACCCTCGAAGTCTCCATACGGCGCCCCGGTACTCTTTCATAAGAAGCATGATGGTTCCCTCCGGATGTGCATCGACCTCAACAAGCTTATGGTGAAGAACAAGTACCCCATCCCCCTGGTGGCGGACTTGTTCGACCAACTTGACGGCGCAAGATGGTTTACCAAGTTGGATATTCGTTCGAGCTATTGGCAATCCGAATCGCCGAAGATGATGTGCAGAAAATGACGTGTGTCACAAGATACGACTCCTACGAGTTTCTCGTGATGCATTTCGGCCTCACCAATGCCCGCAACCTTCTGCACTCTCATGAATAAGGTATTGCAACCATTCCTTGACAGGTTCGTGGTTGTATACCTCGACGATATTATGATCTACAGTCGCACCTTGGAGGAGCATATCGAGCACATTCGACAAGTGTTCGAGGTGTTGCGGCAGAACGAGCTTTACGTCAAGCGGGAGAAGTGTGCCTTCGCCCAACCGAAAGTGCACTTCTTGGGACATGTCGTCGGATGTGATAAGCTGAAGATGGATGGCGCGAAAATTCGGGCCATCATGAAGTGGGAGCCGCCCAGGCGGGTTTCGACATGCGTTCGTTCTTTGGCCTGACGAACTACTATAGGCGGTTCGTCAAGGGGTATTCACATGTGACGAGCCCTTTGACGAATCTCCTCCGGAAGAATATGAAGTGGGAGTGAACGCCGACATGCCAAGAAGCGTTCGACACCCTCAAGAGGGCCATGATGGAGGAACCGGTGCTCGTCCCGCCAGACCACACCAAGCCCTACGAGGTATAGACAGATGCTTCTGACTATGTCATTGGAGTTCTTATGCAAGAGGGGCATCCCGTGATGTTCGAGAGTCACAAACTCAACGACACGAAGCGGCGTTACGCCGTTCAGAAGAAGGAGATGACCGCGGTGATCCATTGCCTTAGAACATGGCGGCACTACCTCCTTGGGTCGCGATTTCACATCAAGACGGACAATGTCGCGACAAGTTACTTCGAGACGCAGAAGAAGCTCTTGCCGAAGCAAGCAAGATGGCAAGATTTTATGGCGAAGTTCGACTACGTCCTGGAGTACAAGTCTAGCAAGACGAATGTCATTGCCGACGCCCTCAGCCGACGTGCGGAATTGGTGGCCATGAGCTCCTCTCATGCCGACATGATCGAGAGGATCAAGAAGGGACTGGAGTCGGATCCCACGGCAAAGAACATGTTCGAGCAAGCAAAGAAGGGTAAGACACGCCGCTTTTGGGTGGAAGATGGGTTGATCTTCATCAAGGAATGTTGCATCTACGTTCCTCTGTTCAACAACTTGCGGCGCACTATCATGCAGGAGTGCCATGACTCCAAGTGGGCGGGACATTCGAGCATCCGCCGCACTTTGGCACTCATCGAAGACAACTAATTCTGGCCAACGATGGAGGATGATGTTGAAGCTTTCGTGAAGACATGCCTTGTTTGCCAGCAAGACAAGAATCTTAATCAAGCGTCCGACGGACTTCTGGAACCCCTGCCTATTCCAGAGCGACCATGGAAGGATGTTTCCATGGACTTCATCGCGGTCATGCCCAAGTCTGAGGGGGCAGGTACCATCATGGTGGTCGTCGATCGGTTCTCCAAGTATGTCATCTTCGTCGTCGGCTCCGCAAGTTGTCCTACTACTGAAGCTGCGGAGTTATTCATGAAGCATGTAGTGAAGTATTGGGGCCTACCACAAAGCATCGTCAGCGATCGGGATGGTCGATTCGTTGGCAACTTTTGGAAGAAACTGTTCAAGACGATGGACTCCAACCTGCATTTCTCAACGTCACTTCATCCTCAAATCGACGGCCAAACTGAGAGGGTGAATTGTATTTTGAAAATCTACTTACGGCACTATGTGAGTGCCAATCAGAAGGACTGGGCGAAGCTACTCGACATCGCACAATTTTCTTATCACTTGCAGCGGAGCGAGTCAACCAATCAGAGTCCCTTCGAGATAGTGACAGGGCAGCAACCTCTGACGCCCCAGGCCGTCGCCACTTCTTATGGTAGCAAAGTCCCCGACGCTCATCGCATGGTGAGGGAATGGCATGAGCAGAACGACATGGCGAGAGCATGTTTGCACAAGGCATCGAAGCGCATGAAGAAGTGGGCGGACACCGCCCGACGGGACGTCAACTTTGAAGTCGGAGACTTGGTCCTTGTGAAACTGGTCCAACATCTGCGACTAAGTGGAAAGAATCTGCACAAGGGCCTCGTTAGGCGTTACGAGAGCCCGTTCAAGATCCTGAAGAAGGTAGACAAGATGGCCTACAAGTTGGAGCTCCCGCCTCAGATGCAGCAACACCCCGTCTTCCATGTCAGATTGCTCAAGCCTTTCGTCGAAGACACTGAAGATCCCAGGCGTGGAGTTTCATACCGCGCCCCGCCGACCATCCGTCAGCAGTTTACTGATCAAGTTGAAGAAGTACTCGCCGTCCGCACGAAGAATCGGAAGGAATATCTTGTTCGATGGAACGGAAGATCGGACGCCGACACAAGTTGGGAGACAGCTGAAGACCCGTAGCAGTTCAAGCAGAAGATTGAAAAATTCCAAGCTGCAGCTCCAGGTACGTCGTTGACTTAAGTGAGGGAGAATGTCCCGAGGGCTTTTTCCGAGGCACGTCGAGTTATCTTACTTCATGTAATTTTCCCTTTTCAACACACTTTTGTACTTAATTTTATTTCCAAGTATGATAGTGACAATTTTGTAATTTTTGCACTCCTGAAAAGTGCACACCCCTAGTTTGTCCTTCACATCACACGTCGCATATAAACCTCCCGGGCCTGCGATATATTAGAGAAGACCCGCTAGTCCTTCCTCGAAGCCTTGTAATCATTCTTATTTACTCAACAAAAATTTTAAACTTCCCTATATCTAACATCGTGTCTCGAGCGTAGAGTGGAAACCCACAAGAGCGTTCCAAAGCATCACAAAAAGATCGAGCGTTTACGTCGAGGTGTCCGTTTGTTTACAAACGCCTCCACCGAAAAAACGTCCGCTCGAGACCGAGCGTCCCAAAAATTATGGCATTCGAAAAATGACATAAGCAAGCTTCCGCAAAGTATTCAAAAAAACTTGCCTAAACGTTGAGTACGTCTAGACGTCGCACGGGTCATCGAGCGAAAAACGACCCCGTGACACGAACACACATTCTTTTTCTTTTTCGGCAGTGCAGCGAACACACATTCTATTTGTGCGATTGTGCAACGTTTTCTTCTCTTCTGCAGCTTGGCTTCAGCTGTCGAACAGTATACAAAACATGACAGGCAAATAAATCCTCAAACATCTGCATTCCAGTCTCAACTGCAAATCCATGTTTCCCAATTAAAGGATACATAATCAACAAATTATGCAAAATTCTATATCATACAACATCATTTGATTCTGAATAGACATAATAGAGTGTGGTGCAGATGCTAAACAAAAATAAGAAAATTTCTGGAAATAACGCTGAACTTCTTGAAGTAGCTTCTTTCTTCGTCACCTGCCGTTGTAGGTCCAGGGTCGCACCGGACTACTGCCAGAGCCTAAACTTCTTTGTCTACCTGTAGAAGCTGGATGCGTTTCTGAGCTATGTCTGGTTGAACTGGAAGCCCGTATGCGACGGAAAAATGAGAAGAAGTTTCGGAAGGCACGGCCGAGTAATCCACTTTCCCTAGATCGACGACTGCCTCTTGATGTGAATGAGATCCTCCTCGGGGCACCATTATTGAATCCACCATCCATCTCAGTATAGACAACAGGAAGCTCACCCGCTCTTCTGCCTCCAGAGAACCTACCTACAGCAAATCCACCACCTGGGAGCCGCCATATTGTCAGCCCAACAGTTTCCTCTTCGTTGCTGCCGGCAGTCGCAGTAGCAGAACCCGGTTGCTCATCACCATCGACAACTGCAGCACCCCTCCGGTTTGCATCCGTTGGCATCTCATGTCGGCATACGGGACAGGAGTTCCGGAGAGAAAGCCATGGCAAAATGCAATCTTGATGGTATATATGCTTGCAGGGCATCTCCCTGGCTTCTGTTCCGAGCTCAAACTGATCCTTGCAGACTGCACAGTGAGAACCCATTGTTATGTGGTCGTCAACAATCTCAATTTTGGGCATGGACTCAATGGCAGACTTTGATGCCGGTGGATTCTCGCAAGCACGGTCAATCCCGTTGATCTCGATCTGGGCAAGGTAGTCAAGGAGGCGTTCGAAGCCGGAACCCATCAGGAAATCTGACATGCTCTCAGGCAACGGGCGTAGCCCAGAACCCGCTCCATCATCATAGTACAGCTCGAAGCTGCTTGTGGCGGTGCGGTCGGCCTCTCCAGAGCCAGCCTCCGAAGATCCACGAAGAACGATGACGGGGTTGAAAGGAGAACGATCTCCAGCAGAAGACCCGCTTCGATGACGGCGAAACCTTAGCTCCGGCGGCTGCTCGTGCGGGCGGGCCAAGGAGCTGGGACTGCTGTCACCATTTACCATGTACATGGCGGACCGCCGCCTCCTGTGCTCCCCCGCACCTAGTGTAAGGCGGTGGGGCGGCGTGCCCACCTCCTCGAGGAATCCCCCCTCGCAATCCGGGCAGACGATGGCGTCGTGCGGCCTGACCCTAACGAAGCGGCTGCAGCGGTAGCACCAGTACGACGCCGCCGTCTCCATGGGAGAAACCAAACGGAGCGAAACCAAAGCAGAAAGAAGATGACCAACAGCGAAGCCGATGCAAATCGAAGCCCTCTTGCGTAAAGTTTGCAAACTTATGCAAGAAAATCCACCGGATCGGGAAGGAAACACCTCAAAATCCGATCTTTTGGAGGAAAATCGACCTAAACCGGATCAAGTGGTCTCCAAATAAAATCCACCAAAATCTCCAACAAAAACAAATGGAAAGAACCTGAATTCCGCAAATTTCTTCCCCCAAATGGTGCTTCTTTCTGGAATCAGCCGGCGCCGAGGCCCAAATCACCCAACGGCAACTCTCGATTTGGGCGGCTCGGGAGGGGGTGGGGGGAGGAAGAGGAATTCAGAATTCGGCGACGGATTTGGGGGTAAAACCGTGGGCCTTTTGAAGCGCTCGACGAAGTCCAATGGAGGAAGCGCGCTGCCACGCGTCACGCCCCAAATGGTCGAAATCGTGACGCCGTTAAGGCGCCCGGCACGAACCGGGTTGGACAAAGGGGTCCACACTCGGACCGAACCGAAGCGCGTTGATTCCGACCGAACCGGTCTCCGTCCTGAGCGGTGAAAAGTCATCCATCCATTTACGAAACTACCCCTCCCATAATGGCCAGCGTAATCTTCCAATTAGTGCTCGTAGTTAAATATTATTTAAGTCATCATTTAAAGCAAAAAAAATGCTGGAATTTATTGTGAGACGACCAAGCGTCCAATTCAAATAATTATATATATATGGTTGCAAAGCATAATTAAAAAATAGTATTTAAATTGTTTTTTTGTCTAGTATGATGTTCCTTGTGTTTAGTTCAACCCTCCACTGGATAATTTAATTTGTTAGTGCAAGACAAGATGGATGCATTTCTTTTCTCTTTTGCCTTGTTTAAAAGCTTGGGATTGAATTTTAAAACCATTGCACATACAAAACATCTTTTTTGCATGGCCCTTGTCGACCAACAACTTTTAGCCCTATTATTATACATATATGTGTGTGTACTAGAATGTATATATAACTTTTAAAAAATGAAACGCATTGACTCCCTTTCATTTCTCAAATTAAAAAAATCATCCTAAATTACATGAATTTATAAACACATTAATTAATTATAATAATATTATTATATTAATTCATTAAAAGTGTAAGTGTAGTGTCATAATTTATGATATATGGAGTGTACCTTTGTCTAAGTCTAAAATCACAAATAAACATTAAAAAAATCATGTTTACTTCATTAGTTCTCACAAAAAAATACTTTTAATGGTATATTTACTTACTAATTTTATGTTTTTAATATAAAATTGATACTTAAGATATAAAAAAGAAAATTATTAGCGTAAAAATACAGTAGACAAAATAAAGAGCCAAAAGGTTCATATTTTTTTTAAAATTTAATGTCAGTTAATTAAATAATTTCGAATTAATTATCCATAAATAATATCATATGTTTCGTTCAAATAATATATTCAAAAATTTGAATAAAAATGCAAATATTTAGTCAAATAATATAGTATAATATAAAAAAATGAGTGTGTCATAATACTTTTCGTGTCATATCAAACGTCTTTATACATTATATTTTACATTTTTTGTATTGTTTTTACTAATAACTTAAAGGATCATTAATAATAAAAATATATTTTTTACTTCATAAAATTATTATATCTATTACGATAATAAGAATGTTCAAAAGTTTGTAAAAAATTTACAAATGACAAATATAGTTATTATTCATAATTTTAATCATTTTTGTATTGTCATGAATAATTTTTAAAAAAAATTATTAGCTACCAAAAAATATCAAAAGTAAAGGTGTGTGCGCTTGATATGCATGTGATAGGAAAAGTGGATGTCAGGTTCAAATTAATATATTAGATATACATGGGAGTTAATGGGGATGCTATCCACTTATATGGGAAGCACTCTACTACCTATATCTACAATCATTAGATACGATTTAGATACGAGATCAATGATAAATGCAAAATGCGTGATTTCCTATAGGAAACCGTTTGGTTCAACACGAGGCTGGTTCAGCGATCTCTTGTGATTTACACTTTTACGTCGTCGTCTCTCTCTGTGCAAGCGAGGGCTCGCCTCGTCGGTCGCCCTCAGGCGATACCCCACCGGGCGATGAGCAGGCGAGCAGTGATCCCTCTGCGCAGGCGAGCGATGACAAACAAGCGAGCACAAATGATGACAACAGTGAGCAGGCGAACAACGACGACGATTCGACTACAAGGGACGAGGGACTCAAATGAGGGAGCGAGGGATTCGAACAAGGGGACGAAGACATCGACGACGAGGGCTTGGGCGGCGTGGTGACGATGGCTTCGACGGCGAGGGCTCAGATGAAGATGACGAGGGCTTCGACTTGGGGATAACAAGAAGCTGAACCGGCGTCAACGGACTCCTCGTCCGTGACCTACTCCTCCTCATTCCTGATGTCGCCAACGCCAAAATCAGGACATCGATCCATGACGAGAGCTGAGGGTGGACCTGCGGGGTGTTGGGATGGGGGCGATGGGGCTTCGGCAGCAAGTCAGTGAGAGCTTCGGTGGCGAGGGCTTCGACAATGAGGCGACAATGTGAGGTCTTTAGAGGAGACGACGAGGATCGGCGGCGAGGGCTCCGACATGCGAGGACACAAAGAGGCGAGTGAAACGTGAACCAATGAGGCACTGAATCGCAAATCGAACCGCACGATTTTGCATCTACCGTTGATCTCGCATGTAACGGTTATGTAGCAGGGTGCTACCCATTTAAGTAATTAGCACCCCATTAAATCCATATACATATGTTATAGTGTAGAACGTGTGCATAATACTATTTTTTATTTTTTTATACAACTAATTAATATTGGATAAAATGAAATGTCCCTAAGAGACACCATTTATCCTATCTTCTTAATCGTTTAATTAAAAATTTATGAATGATGCATGCCCTATTTCTATTTAAGAATTTTTAATTTAATTCATATATTTAATAAATATAGGACACCGTGTCTCTCCTTAAAAAGAGGGACGACATATATATTAAGTGCATTAGTATTTTTATATGAAATTATTTTACTTTTAAAATAGTGAAGATTATTATGATCAATCATCCGATAATTTTTATCATTATGATCAAGCCAGTATATAACTAATTGGATGATCATGATTTATTTAAACTTATATATATATATATATGATATTTTTGGATTGTTAAATTAACTCAACAAGTATATATATATATATATATATATATATATATGACTAATTCAATTATAGTTCATAATCATCAATTTAATTGAATGATAAAAATTAAGCAAGCCTAAACTGGGATGTCCATATTCATTATTTGGATAGAGAAGGAAAAATGAAGCATGGACTCGATTAACAGTGAAAATCTCAAGATGAGGTTTTGGGAACGTTATTGTTAGGAGAGAATAAAGTAATTGTGCTAGTAGCCTCTTATTTACATTGAATTAGGGGCAAAATTTTGAGAAACCGTTTGACTAATAATCTAAGTGGCCGGTGAGAGAACATGGAACATGTGCATAACAAATAACACTAACACTCAACCATGCAAAAGCCAAGCACCGAAACCTCTTTTTATCTCTCTCTCTCTCTCTCTCCCCACTTTTCCTTCAAAGAAGAAGGGAAAGAGTCATATCCTTTTCTTGCTCTCTCTTTTTTTTCTCCTTTTGCACTCGACAAAGCATGGTTGAGTGCACGTGAGCCCATCACTTTGATGCGTGTACAGATGCTCCACCCATTTTTATCATTCAATTAGTATCTAATTAACTTAGAGGTAGAATAAAAATTATAATGATACTTTTTTCGGACCAATTGAACAATTCTCGCAATCGAGTCCCCAGCCACTATATAAGCAAACGTGGTTTAGATGATCAGCTCAATGTGTAGATATTAAATTGCCATGCATCACAACAAGGCGGAGTCAAGTGGGGTTCCCATGCCTGCGGAGTGTAGGCACTAAATTTGGTATTATATTTGATATTATATATATACTGATTAATTAAGCACTTGTTTGACAGTGGTAGAGAAGACTCTTTTGTTTCTTGGAGGGCTTAGGTTTGAAACTTAGTTGGATGCATGATTTTAATTATTTTTTTCCTGGGCCTTTCAAGTGTTAAAAAGTTTACTAACTATTTTTTATATTAATATAACCAAATATTTATGTTTGAAATTATTGTACATTATAGTTAAGAATTTTATATTGTTAATATTTTTATAATAAATTAATTGAATTATCTATAAAATATATTTTTTTAAAACTAGCTACATTAATATTTACAAAATTCAAAAAATATCATGTTTTTAGAGGTTTTTTATCTCATATTTTTTTAATTAAAATGGCAATGAAAATTAAAATTGATTCAATGTTAAAGAATAATAATATTTTTTTGTTTAATAATTAATAAGTTGACGATAAATGGTGAACCCACTCAAAATTGTTTCTGGGCATGCATTACAAATTAACTAACATACATTTTAATAGAATATGTATTGTTATTTTTTAGCAACTATTTAAGATGGAATTAATTTGAAATAGAAATAACAAATTAATAAAATTTCCTTGATTATCACAATTCAAAGAATATACCCATTCCTTCTTATCTTATGAATGCAAGTGATGATACCATGAGCAGGTCCAAATTAAGCACAATGAATCAGACCATAATTAAATAGCTCAGAGAGAAGCTCTTGCATGTATGCATATATAATTTATATATATATATATATATATATATATATGTATGTATGTATGTATGTATGTATGTATGTATGTATATATATATATATATGTATGTGTATAATTGGGAGTCTTGGGACCATCAAAGATGAGAGTGGGAATTTGTCCTTCCTCAAATTGAAGGATCCATGTCTAGAGGGTGAGAGGGAGCCATATATGATGGGTTCATCAATTATATATATGTGATTTCTTTTACTTTCCGTAGTCCACTTTATTGGCTTCTTTTATTTTCCTTTTCGATGCATACAAGTGAAAGTGAATTCCAAGTGGAAGAATCTTTTATCAATATATATATATATATATATATATATATATATATTCCACAATTTTCAAAGGGATTTTTAAAATTAAAAATAATAAAAGAAATTACCAGGTCCTTACTTTAATACGGCAATACTTTAATTTAGAATTCAAATAATTAAGCTAAATATAAATAAATTTAATATCATGAGAAAAATATAAAATTTATCACGATAGTTTAAATGTATCAAATACGATTTCAATAGAACATTCAAACTCTTATAATACCAATAGAAAAATGGCAACTCATGAATTACTAAATATTGGGCTCCTATAATTTTCTTGGATAATCTTAATCTGAACAGTTCCATTTTGATTTATTAAAAGTTTCATTCTAAATTTTAACGGGGTTCCTTCTTTGTCCGATCGGATAGTGCTAGATTGAGTTGCTTTGATCGTTGATACTTCAAAATTAAGAAGCAAACGAGTAGTTTTACAACTTTCATCAATTTCTGCATTCCTACTTGAGGTTGTGCATCAATTAATAAATAAAAAAATTCTGCATTCTTTTTTCTAATGAACCTGCATGGAAATTTAATTTTGCTTTCTTCTTAACTGAATCCACTTTTTTTATTTGTTTCTTTAATTGTTCCGGTCTTTTTTTACATAATTTGAGGCAAGTTGCTTTTTTGTCTAGTTAAGATGTCTTATTCCTCATAATTAACAAAGATGACCTAGCTACATGCAGCTTGGTGATAAAAGAAAAAAAATGATTGGTTAGATGTCTGCATAATGTCTGTAGATTCAAAACGAGATCTCGATCGTGTATATATATAATGAAATTGAAACGTTCGATGATGATTACTTGATATCAAATTTAATATGAATAAATTAATATTAAATTTAATAGAGGTTGAATTTCAACCAATATATATATATGCAAAAATGAATATGTGGAGCGCCTTTCGCTTCGTATCGTGTCACGCGCAATATTAATCGTCCATCGACGGATCAACGATTGTCGCAGGCAAAGAGCTGCAACAGCCTTTCATTAATATTAAATTTAATAGAGGTTGAATTTCAATCAATATATATATATATATATATGCAAAAATGAATATGCGGAGCGCCTGTCACACGCAATATTAATCGTGTTCCACCAACCCATGTTCTTCTATCTCTCTCCCTCGTGTTTCCTCCCTCTCCCTCCCTCACGATCAAACCCCACGCAGCACCCTGCACGCAGCAACGATGCTCTTCGAGCTCCCCACCGTAGAGCAACTCTTCTGTTCATCACGTCGTTACTACACCTCCCGTTCGTCAGTTGCCGCGTGAGAGTGGCGGGTGCAGGGGCCTTCCGCATGTGGCACGACTTTCTTCACGATCGTGTTTCCCCGCCCTGCATCTCCCTCCCTCCCTCCCTCTCTCTCTCTCTCTCTCTCTCTCTCTCTCTCTCTCTCTCTCTCGTGCGCGCGCGTCTCCCTCTCTCCCTCCCTCTGTCTCCATCCTATCTTTTTGTCGCTCGTCTCATTCCCTCCCTCTGTGTCGCGCATCTCCCTTCCTCCATCTCCGCGCATCTCCCTTCCTCCCGTTCTCTCTCTCTCTCTGAAATGCAGCATCGCGCACACGCATCTTCCTTCCTCCCACTCTCTCTCTTTGTGAAATGCAGCGTCACAAGTCTCCCTCCCTTCCACTCTCCCTCTCTCTCTCTCTTTGTGAAATGCAGCATCACGCACGCATCTCCCTTCCTCCCTCCCTCTCTTTCTTTCTCTCTCACTCTGAAATGCAGCATAGCACGCGTCCCTCCACTAATAATTTAACATGATTGATACCCAGAGTTGGGCGCAAATGCGAAACACAGGTAGTTAAGACGTAGACCTTTCTTTAATGTAAATTGATTACAATCCGTTTTCTCACAAATTTATCGTAATATAAGTGTACACCTTCCTCTATTGCAAATACATCGTAGGGTAGACGTAAACTTTATTTTAGCGAAGACTGGACATAGTTTAGGCTAAACTTTGTTCTCTACATATGAAAATTTTAAAATTAGCACAAAATAAAAAATGCAATCACATATCACACAAACATCACAAATGCATAACAATTTTAACTTAAAGAAACCCTCAAAATCGATTGGGTAAAAATTACGGGATTGAGAACAATTCAAAGCTCCACTAGGTGAAACTTTCTTCCACTACAAGACTTTGCACAAAGCTAATTTTTATCATATACTAATCGAATACAATAAGAATGTGAAAGAATATCATCAGAATGGAGTGCATTTTATGGATATGGAATGTTGAGAACTTGAAGGAATCACCAAGCCTTCATTTCTCCTTCTCCACCAAGAATATTCAATGGGCAGCACTACTCTCTTCCTTCCTTCTCCAACCAGTACGTAGAAGTACCTCATGGTGGAGATGAAAAATCTTAGAATAGCAACAACTTTTTTGAAATGGAAAGAAAACTGTAGCAACTCACTCACACAACATTGAGCAGAACTTTAAGCAATCATAAGAATGTGTTTTCGGACAATCCTTTTTTACTTTCCCATTTTTCTCTCGTTTTCACATTCACAAACTCAAATACAAACACACCAAAAGTTCACCAACAATGTAATAACTGACAACCAACAGATAAAAAAAAAGAATTAGAGTTCAACACGGACGGCCAACATAAAAGCCCAATGCCATTCAAAGTTGTAAAGGAAAGAAGTTAAATATCTGATCTTATCAGATTTGATCAAGAGAGGGGATATATATATATATAAGGATTAGACAAATTCATTAAACCCTCTTCCCCATTGAAAACCTCACGTCCATTGAAAACCTCACGAGATTTGCCCTTCACCCCTGCAAAGCCGAGCAGAACAAATCTCCCCCTTCATCTCAATTGCAATTAGTGTAAGACCTCCACCTCTCTCCTATCACCTTTGGTTCTATTCTTCTTATGCCCCGGTGGAATTTTGCAGAAGGTGACCGAGAGGAAATCAGGAAAACAGGGAGGGAACAGGGGCAGATTCAAGCGGATTTTTAACGAATCAAGACTATGATTCATCATGAACAGGTGGGTGAATCGAAATCACCTTGCATGACCTCTGAATTATCCAAATTCATGCTCTAATCTTTATGGAAAGAAAAGAATATGAATAGGGTCCAAGTTATTGTTTTTAATTATTTGATTTCTTGAATTCTTCGTTTGGTTGATTATTTGCATGCATAGTTGTTTCTGGTTGTTCTAGTTCTGTATTATTGATTGCTAGGATGTAGGACTTAGAGTAGGACGAAAGTATGTTAAAGATCCATGTGATTTTCGGATTAAAATCGGCTGGAACCCGCCGCCGTCAAAGCCGTGCCACCCTATGGCACGCCGTGCCATGAGGGTTATGGTCGTTCCACGCCATGTGCACACCCGTGCCATTACCGACACGGTCGTGCTACCCTGTCGGCACGCCCGCGTCATGACTCGACAAAACCTAAGTAAAAGATCGGTCGATGCTGGTCGACCGAGTGCTCAAACGGTCGTGGCCATGCCATGACTAGGCTAGCCGCACGCAGGATAATCGATCGACCGACTCTTAAATTGGTCGACTGATCTCACCTCTGTCACGGTCGTGCCCTTGTTATGGCACGCCCGTGCCACCTCCCATGTACTCATCGTCCAAATCGGTCCGGCCGTACCGATATGATGTCACGGCCATGCCAGGCCACAGAACAAGCCCTTGATTTTTCCCAAATTAGTCTCCCCTTATTTTGATGTGAACATTATTGATTGCCTTATGATTCCAATATGAACTTTTTATCCTGATTTCCCTCATACCGATCATATCCCCTTCATCATATGATATAAAGAATGACAAGTTACTAAAAATGATTAATAAGTTCAGATAAAAGATTAACGATGGGTTGTCAGTCCAAGTCAAGTGCATCAAGATAAGGGTTGCTCCCTTGGTCATGGTTTGATCACCCATTGATTCGCACAATGCCGTATCGTTTGCTCGGCATACCTCAAGAATTAAAGGCACCTAAAATCACCCTGATTTTAATAATAATCCAAGATCAAGAAGCATATTCAAGTCAAGTCAAGTATGTCATGACTACAAAGTTTACTAAGCATTATTGATTCACATGATTCATGTTCTATTATGATTCTTATTCTTATTCCTATTATGTTTCATGATAGTGACATGTTATCTTTCACGTTCAACTTAAGCATGATTATTTACCGTTGATTATTATATTCATGTCATGCATTGTATATCATGTGGTTCCCCACTAGGCTGTAAAGCTTACGGGAGGACCTCCTCCTCTGTGTCTGATTTTTAAGGACCAAGTCAGTGACGTGGTGGAGTAGGCGTGTGGTGGTGAAGCTTTGGCAATAAGACAGCACATGAACCATAGGGTGTTTAGAGTGTTTATTAGTTTTCATTTATCTTCCGCCTTCTAGATTCATGATGTAAAACTTATTTTATTCTTATAATAATATAGCCACTTTTAGACTTTCACAAATTAAAGTTATCTTTTATCTTTATTTATTCCGCTGACGTGTCTCGGTTCTTGACTAAAATCTGGTCAATATTATGGTCAATGTCATAGCATGTCGTAGCGTCTCCGAGTTGATCTTCGCCATGTGGCGGGGGTCGATTTGGGGCATTACATTTATGGTATCAGAGCCTAAATCAGGACTCTCTTGACGTCCTAGTGTATAGAATTGTATAGTATGGTAAAAGGTTCATGTGCTATCGCCGAGCAGTCACCACACCCTCCACCGAAAAGCAATGTAAGTTAAGTTTATGTTTAAGATAAGTTATGGATTATTGATGCATGCTTTTATGTATGAATAGAGGATAAGCATGTCACAATGATCAGAACGGATTCAGGAGCAGATGGCCAACGCGGACCGAAATCTTTATGAGGCATCGGAAGGCCCACTTCCTGAGATGGGGGCCCAGCCGGGTCGCGGACGTGACCGTGGCCGAGGTCGTGCACCAGGCCGTGGAAGAGGTAAAGGCCGCACAGCTAGAGCGCCATTAGAGGAGCATGTGGATGAATTTGCTCCACCTGAGAGTAGCCAGATAGGAGACAGTCCACCAGCGTCAAGACGTCGTAATCAGAAGGCACACCATGAAGTAGTGGAAGACACAATTCAGGCTTTTCTGAAGTTGCACCCGCCTCATTATGATGGGAAGGCGAACTTTTTTAAGGCTGAAGAGTGGATTGAGACCATGGATCGGATTTTTAAGCTGATGAGATGCACTGATGAACGCAAGATCCTGTATGCCACACACATGCTTACTAGTACTCCGATGGGCTGGTGGAAGACTACAAGGGCTACTAGGTTCAGAGGGCTGGAAGAAGATGACATAGCATGAGATGAATTTAAGAAGGCCTTCATGGCCCGCTACACTCCTGAACATGACCGCATCAACAAACAAGAGGAGTTCCTGCAACTGCAGCAAGGAACTATGTCGGTGGCGGATTACCACACCCAATTCATCCAACTGGAGCAGTACTGCCCGATGCCATTTGAAGGGCGTATTAGAGCTAGCAGATTCATCAATGGGTTGCAGCAAGTACTGAAGTCATGTCTGGGGACTGTGAGGATCTGGAGAAGGCTGTGAGGTTGGCCACACACATGGAGAAGGATCAAGCTGAACGTAAGGCCAAAGCTCCAGCCAAAGTAGTAGAGCAGCCCAGGCCTCGAATGGATGATCAGCGACCATTTAGGAGGAACGACCGCCGTGATCGCCATTTCAGGCCATACCAACAGAGGGAAGCTCCAAGACAGGCTCAAGCTCAGCCACGCCCTACGCCACTGCAAGCACAACCACTGAACTGCCACCACCACCACGCGAGTCACAGGCGCCACAAAAGCCTTTATGTCCTCACTGTGGCCGTCATCATGATGTAGAATGCCGTAGGCTGAACGGTGCATGCATTCAGTATGAACAGTTCAAACACTTTATCCGAAACTGCCCACAGACTGCCAGAGGAGATCGAGAGAACCGAGCAGCAGGAGGTGCGAACCCCGTTGTGCAAGGTCGCGTGCACAACCTGGAAGCTGATGTAGTCCAAAATGACAATGATGTCATTAGAGGTACCCTCCAAATCGCCAACTTGTCTGCTACTATTTTATTTGATTGTGGCTACACACTCGTTCATTTCGGAGTCGTGTGCCCAAACTCTTGGTTTACCTTTAAAGCAGACGCTCCATTCTATGCGTGTGAGTACACCTATGGGTACTCTCCATGCTGCCAGATACATTTCGAATGTACCTGTCAATGTAGACAAGAAAAACTTTTCTACAGACTTCATAGTCATCCCCATGGTGAACTACGACGTTATTTTGGGGATGGACTAGCTTTCGTATCACGATGCAGCCTTGCAATGCAAATAAAAGAAGATCATCATAGGGATAGGCAAGCCTAAGACAGTGATCAGAGGCACTCCATCAACAAAGAACAAGGTCATTGTTTCAGCGATCAAGGCACAGAAGTTATTGGAGAAAGGATGTTGTGGGTACTTAGCTAGTGTGGTCTACAGTGATGCATGTGGGACAGGATTGAGCTCCTACTAGGAACAGCACCCATCTCTAAGGCACCCTACCGTATGGCACCTGCCGAAATACAAGAACTAAAGAAGCAAATACAAGAGCTCCTAGATAAAGGATTTATCAGACTGAGCGTCTCACCCTAGGGCGCACCAGTCTTGTTTGTTAAGAAGAAGGACGGTTCCATGCGGCTCTGTATTGACTATAGGATGCTAAATAAAGTGACAGTGAGGAATAAGTACCCCCTACCTCGGATAGATGACTGATGTATGCAAAATATAACATATTTTAGTTAATTATTTTAATGAAATTTTCTATAATTTGATCATGGTATGCATCATTTTTAGTCACTTCTAATCATAATTCCGGATTTATCAATTTTAATTATTAAATTCTCTAAATATTTTAATTGCGGATGGATTAACTATATTTTGATAATTATTTACAGGAAAATTCGGATCTCGGCCGAAATTCAAAGATATTATTTCTTACGGCCGAGATTTGCTTTACACCCAAGTCGTTACGGCCGAGATTCAAAAGGAGTAACAAGATTTAATTCTTGTTACGGCTAACATTTGAAGGCGTAAAGATAAATGTTTTTATCTTTTGGGCGTAACAGGAGAAGTCCTTCCTTACGGCCGAAGTCTCGTCCTTCCTTACGGCCGAAATTCGGAGGGCGTAATGGCATGAAGATGAAGGGCGTAACAAGATAAAAAATGAGTTTATCTTTGGGCGTAACAAGATATATGAAGGCGTAAGATAAAAGGATTTTTATCCTTTGGGAGTAATGGAAAGGAGTAAAGATGAAATATTTTCCTTACGGCCGAGACTCTTTGGGCGTAAAAAAGATAAGAAAGATTTATCTTTGGGCGAGTTGATAAAATGATTTATCTTTGGCCGAGTTTATCTTATAATTTTAAAGTTAACCGTACGATGTTACGGCCGAGATCAAATTGAAGTCGTCCGCACCCTATAAATACTGAAGAATCCATCGTTTCAATTGGTGCTCTGAAGTTCAGGTTTCTTCCACAGCAAGTCGTGAGCTCTGCAGGCTACGACCAAAAGGAGAGAGGTGCGACGGCTGGAAGTTGATCGCGATCTTGATCAAGTCCGAGAGGCTGCCCGACTGTCTGCCCGTGATCCGAAGCTTCGACTTTTGTCTGTTTGGGTGTAATTCTTCCAATTATTATTATTTTGTTATTATCTCTCCAGAATTTCTAGGATGAACTCCATATTTTTATTTATTTCATTTTAGGAGATTATTATTGAAGGGAAATTATTTGGACCCTATATTATTTGTTTTAATCTTTTCTGATCAATTAATTCATTATGCTTAATGCTTTTGATTTAATTATTTGGATTTCTGAGTTGAGTACTTACCAGTTTGTGGATTATTTAATTTCAGAATTCATTAATTAAATTAATTGATTTTATGTGAAATTAATAATTGACATAAATTTGATAACTAGTGTGTGGAGAATCAAGTTTATGTGGTCTGTTAATCTAACCAGTTTGTGGAGTGATTAATAGTCTAGGATTTTCATATTAATGCATCTTAATTTTAATCTTATCTGACGAATACCAGTTTGTGGGACTTTAGGTTTGATTAAATTTAAGATAGTTTGATTTACCGGATCAAATAGCAGAATTACCAGTTTGTGGACTCTGTGATGTTAATCTTGTAAATTAAGAACTAGGGAAAATTCCTAATCCATCTTTAAAGATTAAATTTATCTTTTTCGGTTCAAATATTTATCCTGATCTATTTTCATCCTAAGGCCTAACTTCAACACCATTATCTTATCTTTATCTTATTTTCCTTATTTTATTTTATAAAACCTCTTTCCAAAAATCCATATTTTTCCTCTCTTATTAATATATAATTTCAGATATTGAATTAATAATATTCCTCGTGGGTTCGACACTCTTACTCCTATTACTATATTACTTGAGCGACTAGTGCACTTGCTAGCAAATTTCATTGTTACAATTACAACGCATCAATGACCTTTTTTATCAGTTGTCAAAAGCATCGGTGTTCTTCAAGATCGACCTACGTAGTGGCTACCACCAGTTGAGAGTGGCTGAAGATGACATACCGAAAACTGCCTTTCGGTCAAGATATGGTCACTACGAGTTTCTGGTCATGCCATTTGGACTGACGAACACTTCTGCCGCGTTTATGGATTTAATGAATAGGATCTTTCGACCATATCTAGATCAGTTTGTCATCGTGTTCGTGGATGACATTCTGATCTATTTTTCTAGTTCAGAGCAACACCGAGAGCACCTCAGGATAGTATTGGAGACCCTGAGGCAACACAAGCTTTATGGCAAGCTTTCAAAGTGTAAATTCTAGCTGAAGGAGATCATGTTCTTGAGACACATAATCTCCAAGAAGGGCATCGCAGTAGACCCTGCAAAAGTAGAGGCGGTGACGAAGTGGACAAGACTAAAGAATGCTTCTGAGATTCACAGCTTCCTTGGTTTAGCGGATTATTATAGGAGATTTATCAGGGACTTTTCCAAGATTGCTACACTTCTCACGAATCTCACAAAGAAGGCGGAAATATTTATCTGGACAAACAAGTGTGAGCAGAGTTTTCAAACTCTGAATGACCGTCTGACTTCGGCATCAATTCTCACCATACCGATAGGTAGTGGAGGTTTCGTGGTCTACAGTGATGCATGTGGGACAGGATTGGGCTGTGTCCTGATGCAATACGGCAGAGTAGTGGCCTATGCTTCACGACAGCTAAAGAAGCATGAGGTCAATTACCCCACACATGACTTAGAATTGGCGGCAGTGGTCTTTGCCTTGAAGATCTGGAGACATTACTTGTATGGAGAGACGTTCGAGATCTTCACTGACCACAATAGTCTCAAGTACATCTTCGATCAGAGGGATCTTAACATGAGGCAACGACGATGGCTTGAGCTCCTCAAAAATTATGAATTTGCTATCAATTACCATCCGAGTAAAGCAAATTTAGTCACCGATGTATTAAGCAGGAAGTGGGAGGGCTCGTTAGTTTATATGAGACTACGCGAGCATGAGATGCTGGAAGCAATTGAACAATGGTGTCCCAAGCTGGGCACAAATGGAGCTCTATGAATGATGCATCAGATGAAGCCCAACTTAATTGACAGGATCATAGCAGCTCAGAAAGTAGATCCTGAATATCAGAAGGTTTTGAAGAGGTGTCAGAATGAACCAGCGGATTTTCAAATCTCTGTAGATGGAGGGATTAGATACCGGAACAGGTTATAGATTCCCACAGATGCAGATGTCCGACGAGAGGTACTGGATGAGTGCCACAAGTCGGAGTTTGCTATCCACCCAGGTAGCATCAAGATGTATAAAGATGTACAACGCAGCTACTGGTGGCCGGACATGAAAAGAGATATAGCGGAATATGTATCCTGATGTCTGGTGTGCCAACAAGTCAAGATTGAGCATCAACGACCATATGACAAGTTGAAGCCGTTGGAAATCTCACAATGGAAGTGGGATAAGATCATTATGGACTTTGTATTCAACTTGTCTAGGACTAAGAAGGGTCATGATGCAATATGGGTAGTCGTGGATCGTTTCACTAAGGCGGCACACTTTATTCCAATCCGATGGAAGCAATCAGTGGAGAGTCAACTAGATTTGTATATGAGAGAAGTAGTCAGACTCCATAGTATCCCAGAGTCCATAGTGTCTAATCGAGACCCCAGATTCACTACCAGATTTTGGAGGAGCATGTAGGAAGCCTATGGTACAAGGTTTAATTTTAGTACCGCTTTCCATCCTCAGACGGATGGCAGTCTGAGAGGACCATTCAGACACTAGAAGACATGTTAAGGGCATGCGCACTAGATTGGCAGGGTAGCTGGGATGAACACATTCATTTGATTGAGTTTGCTTATAATAACAGCTATCATTCTAGTATTGGTATGGCATCATTTGAGGTCCTGTATGGACGATCTTGTCGTTCACCTAGCCACTGGAGTGAAGTAGGCGAGAAAAAGATCATGAGTAAGGAAGAAGTAAAAGAGGCAGTGGAGTATGCAAAAAAGATAGAATTGATTAAGCAAAGGATGAAGACTGCTCAAGGAAGGCAAAAAAGTTATGCTGACAAAGGCAGACGAGAGCAGATCTTCCAGTATGGTGATCAAGTTCTTCTGA
The DNA here is from genome assembly GCA_030549335.1 of Pontederia crassipes. Taxonomy (NCBI): domain Eukaryota; kingdom Viridiplantae; phylum Streptophyta; class Magnoliopsida; order Commelinales; family Pontederiaceae; genus Pontederia; species Pontederia crassipes. Next base: position 8,610,095 of record CM060195.1, on the reverse strand, counting down.
AAGTATCCCTATGAAAGGAGTTATGAGGTTCAGCAAGCAAGGAAAGCTCAGTCCATGCTATGTAGGCCCCTTCGAGATACTCGAGCTAGTAGGCGAGGCAGCATGCAGACTGTCTCTACCCCCATCTTATGGGAGAGTGCATAACGTGTTTCATGTGTCCATGCTCAAGAAGTACAAGCACGATGCTGCAAATGTTCTAAGGATAGAGGAGCTAGATATAGCTGCAGACTTGACCTTCGTTGAGTATCCAACGCATATAGTTGATCGCAAAGTGCAACGTCAGAAGAACAAGGATGTCCCCATTGTCAGAGTAGTTTGGCGTTACCATAACGGAGATGATGCAACTTGGGAGCTAGAGTAAAAAATGCACCAAGAATTTCCACATCTGTTCGGTAAGCCATCTACTTAGTGCAAAATTCGAGGACGAATTTTCTTTTAAGAGGGTAAGAATGTAATAACCGACAACCAACAGATCAAAAAAAAAAATAGAGTTCAACACGGACGGCCAACATAAAAGCCCAATGCCATTCAAAGTTGTAAAGGAAAGAAGTTAAATATCTGATCTTATCAGATTTGATCAAGAGAGGGGATATATATATATATAAGGATTAGACAAATTCATTAAACCCTCTTCCCCATTGAAAACCTCACGACATTTGCCCTTCACCCCTGTTGTTGCCCTGTGCAAAACCGAGCAGAACAGATATCCCCCTTCGTCTCAATTGCAATTAGTGTAAGACCTCCCCCTCTCTCCTATCACCTTTGGTTCTGTCCTTCTTATGCCCCGGTGGAATTCTGCAGAAGGTGGCCGAGAGTAAATCAGGAAAATAGGGAGGGAACATGGGCGGATTCAAGTGGATTTTTAACGAATCAAGACTAGGATTCATCGTGAAAAAGTGGGTGAATCGAAATCACCTTGCATGACCTCTGAATTATCCAAATTCATGCCCTAATCGTTATGGAAAGAAAAGAATATGAATAGGGTCCAAGTTATTATTTTTAATTATTTGATTTCTTGAATTATTCGTTTGGTTGATTGTTTGCATGCATAGTTGTTTCTAGTTGTTCTAGTTCTGTATTATTGATTGCTAGGATGCAGGATTTAGAGTAGGGCGAAAGTATGTTAAAGATCCATGTGATTTTCGGATTAAAATCGACTGGAACCCGCCGCCGTCATGGTCATGCCACCCTATGGCACGCCCGTGCCATGAGGGTTATGGTCGTTCCACGCCATGTGCACACCCGTGCCATTACCGACATGGCCGTGCTACCCTGTCGGCACGCTCGTGTCATGACTCGACAAAACCTAAGTAAAAGGTCGGCCGATGCCGATCGACCGAGTGCTCAACCGATCATGGTCGTGCCATGACTAGCCTAGCCGCACATAAGATAATTGGTCGATCGACTCTTAAATTGATCGACTGATCTCACCTCTATCACGGTCGTGCCCTTGTTATGGCACGTCCGTGCCACCTCCCATGTACTCGTCGTCCAGATCGGCCCGGCCGTGCCGATATGATGTCACGGCCGTGCCAGGCACAGAACAAGCCCTTGATTTTTCCCACATTAGTCTCCCCTTATTTTGATGTGAACATTATTGATTGTCTTATGATTTCAATATAAACTCTTTGTCCTAATTTCCCCCATACCGATCATATCCCCTTCAGCATATGATACAAAGAATGACAAGTTACTAAAAGTGATTAATAAGTTCAGATGAAAGATTAACGATGGGTTGCCAGTCCAAGCCAAGTGCTTCAAGATAAGGGTCGCTCCTTTGGTCATGATTTAATCACCCATTGACCCGCACAAGACCGTATCGTTTGCTCGGCATACCTCAAGAATCAAAAGGCACCTAAAGTCACCCTGATTTTAATAATAATCCAAGATCAAAAAGCATGTTCAAGTCAAGTCAAGTATGCCATGACTTCAAGTTTACTAAGCATTATTGATTCTCATAATTCATGTTCTATTATGATTCTTATTCTTATTCCTGTTATGTTCCATGATACTGACATGTTATCTTTCACGTTCAAGTTAAGCATGGTTATTTACCTTTGATTATTATATTCATGTCATGCATTGTATATCATGTGATTTCCCACTAGGCTGTAAAGCTTATGGGAAGACCTCCTCCCATGTGTCTGATTTCCACAGGACCAGGTCAATGACGTGGTGGAGTAGGCGTGTGGTGGTGAAGCTCTGCCGATAGGACAGCACATGAACCATAGGGTGTTTAGAGTGTTTATTAGTTTTCATTTACCTTTCGCATTCTAGATTCATGATGTAAACTTTATTTTATCTTTAGCAATGATATAGCCACTTTTAGACTTCCGCAAATTAAAGTTACCTTTTATCTTTATTTCTTTTCTTCCGCTGACGTGTCTCAATTCTTGACTGAGATCTGGTCAATATTATGGTCAATGTCATAGCATGTCGTAATGTCTCTGAGTTGGTCTTCGCCACATGGCGGGGGTCGATTTTGGGGCGTTACAAACAAAAATAGGTGAAATTAGTGCCATTATCGTTGGTATGAGCTTTTCAAGTGTGAACCTTTTTGCCTTCAAAAGTATCTAAATTTCTATGATATCTTGCATGTATGTGCTTTCATCTTACATTAAACATGAAATTCTTTGTAAGATGTATCGTGTTGACAAGGTTTGGCCTAACTCTGTTACTTACGTCTCTGCTCCGACTCCTGAACATTGAGATCACCAGAGTTTCACTATCTTATCCTTTTCTTATAGGGTGAGGACAATCATTTTTTTACATCGCATTGTCTTCTTCTTCGCTCAAGAACAATGCACACCTCTTCTTTCCATAAGCTCTCAACTTCATCACAAAAAAAAATCATCAATCACTCTCTCTTATAATAGATGCTCACAATTAAAGGAGAAAAAGGAAAGATTTTCATGGAACATTCAAAAGTGTGCTCTTGGATTTTGTAGAAACTCTAGAATGATTTAATTTGCACAAGTCTCTTCTTTTCAGACTTTGTGATGCGTAAAATGATGTAGAAAAATAAATCTGCTAACAAGTGCACTAGTCGTTGAAGTAATATAATACTTAATTAAGAGTAAGAGTGTCGAACTCATGACGAACTACTTAAATATATCCTATCCCAATAATCTACTATGAGAAGAAATGATTATGTGGTAAAGACAGAAAGTTTAAATGCAATAAGTGAATAATTAAAATCAAGATAAAGTGATGATGAGCCTAAGGATTGTGGATGATAAAGAATAAAGGTGAACTTGCATGCCGACATGATGGTGGGATTTTAACAATATGATTCGAGTTAGTTCTAAAAGCAAATTAGGATCATACACTGGTCAAACTTATCTTGACCTTTGCCAATTTTAAGAATTCAAATACTGAGCGAATCTCTTTGTTAACCAAAAGTTAAAATGCTTGAAATTGTAAATCCTAAGCTAACGATTATCCTCGCTGGATATAACTCGTTAGACAACAAAAAATCAAGCACGCACACTGAGTTACAAGATTTCTATTATGATTATGTTAACCTACAAGTTAATATTTAATTTTGTGGAAATCATTATACCCTTGAATTAACTACCCCATAATTGGTTTTGTAGTTTCATATTAGAGCATTATAATATTAGAAAATAATACTGAACATTACAATCATAGTCTTAAAAAGCTAAACAATTATATTAATCCAAATGTAACACTGGCTCGTGCAGTTTTCTAGAACAAAAAAAATCTCTAATACAATAAAAGATAATGCTGTGAAAGATCCAAGTAAAAGAGCATCCAACAACTAATAAGAGAATCAAATCCTTACTTTAGATGATCTCTGGAACGACCTCAAAACCCTAACATTGAGTTTACTTCGCAATCTTCTCCAAGAAATCTTCTTCAAACTTGAATCTCTCTCTGTAATGAAGCATGGCTCTCAAGGTCTCAAGCACCAAATTTTCTACCTTTTAGGTTCTCTATTTATAGTCTCAAAGGATCCCTATGGTTTCCGTAGAGTTTTGGATTAATTTGGAGTCTTGATAATAGCGATCCACTTGTACAAAATTGATCTTCATTTGGTGGACACCTAGTCGAGGCAATGATTGATCGATGCACGACCGATGGGTGGGTGCACTTCTATAGCTTTAATTTTAACTAGTTAGATGATCGGTCAAACAGGTTCGAGACGATACTTCGACCGGTCATAGTCTAAAATGTTAATTTTAAAATTTCAACTTTGTGAATCCTTTTAAATCAATACTATTGTTGAATTTATATATGTATTGTCACAACTCAAACACAAATTAGTAATTTTATGTCCTATATCATTTGTCATTACCAAAACTTGGGAATGAAGCACATGATTCAACACAATTAGTTCATTAATTTAAACTTGGGAATGTTATGAAATTATTTATATAGAAAAAAAATAAAAAGCACATTATCTAATGATAATGTCAACAGCTTCGCAAGCAAGATCACATACGTTGCTATGATTGATCTTGTACACATGCTTCTAAAGTGACTGATTCAATTATTTCTATTTATATTATATATACTACTTAATTTTGGATATAATTATTTTCTTGAAATACAATTTTGATGTAGCTATTGTTTTTTTCCTTTCTTTTTATTACATAATGAGGCACTAAATATATTCCTTGATGATTTATTACAAGATTTATATGTGATGACCAACCTTGACTTACTCTATCGTTGGTCATCACAAGAGGGTTAGATATTGTAATTTAATAAGAACGAATGCGGAAGTTGTGATTTAACATATGACTGTCATAAATTTTCCGAACACTTCAGCATGACATAGAATGATATCAATTATAAGCAAACTGTCAATATAATTTATCATAATAGTATCATTTTAAAAAATATCAAAAAGACATACATCCATATCTATCTCGTTAATACAAAATGAGCACTCTAGCACAACATCAAGTGTAAAATGGGATATGTGCCCAAAAACACATTCTCGTCAGAATGACATATAATATCAACTCTTAACAATCATCAACTATGGATGAATATCATTATCTATTTCACAATACGAAATTTTGAGATGGAAATAGTATAAGAATGCTAGCATAGCATATCAGTAATTGAGAACTACATATATGGCATGTCCTCGACTCTCTCAATCTAATCCCACCCATCATCATATCATAAAATTGAACTACCAAATCAGCACCTACAAAAATTTGGGAATGAGGGGTGAGCACTAATAGCTCAGTGAGTGGAGGGCACACAAATAAAAAAATATGAAAATCGAGCCCACATGCAATTCGATAAAATCACAAGAAAATTCATGTATGACATCCCATGATTAAAATATATGCCCTCTTTTATTACAAATGAAGTAATGCAAAGAGAGGAACCTCACTTAGGCCAAATCTATTTGTTTACTAAGTTATAGTGCGGACTAAAATGTTGCTACCATTGCCAAATCGATATCGTCCTCATGAGGAATGTACAACTATATACTTTGGTCTTAATGTTTTGCCATCATGAAATGGTCTTAATGATTGTCACACCCACTCGGAGTCAATCAAGCTCCGATGAAATAAATATCTCTACGAAGCGATTTTTGCATGATTGCTATGATGTATGAATGCACATGCATTTGAATATAAGCTTAATATAAATTCACAATTTATATCCAATGAAAACTTCATAAAATCATATAAAGCTCATAAAATTCTTGGAAACACCATAAAGCCATAAGATCGATCTTATTCATCAATAATATATTAAATAATTTGCAAGCGAACCACATAGCACACAAATTAACAACTATTTCATATGATTCAAATTCATTCACATGAATCATAATCCGGATTAGAAAATATGTCTTACCTCAATATAAGACTATGGATAGCTACTAGGAGCTTACTTACTGTTATTGTGTAAATCCACTCACCTTGAATGTGATTGACTTTACTATATCATCCATGGCAGAACACAATCAACAAGACGAGAAGCCTAAAAAAAATAAGTACATTTAATCCCTATTAAAATCTAGCGTTTATAAGGTAATTCTCTTTTTTTCTTAGATTCTAATAACTAATTTAAATAAATATTTTGGTTGTTTTTTGTACAATATCATAATAATTATATATTTTATCATTACAATGAAAAAATTCACTAAACAACATTATTCAAAATATACTTCAGCCTTAGTAACTAGTGTTGTATATTTACCCAATATTTTTCTAAATTATAAATTGCTAAAATTCATATATTATTTTCTCTCCTATATATTTATTAGTCTTTTTCTCTTTTTAAAATATTTACTTTGTTTTTCCATTATTATAAACATTCTATTTTTTTAACTATCATCATCTGATTTAGACATTCCCACTATATTTAATCAACTCAAGCATTGTTTTTTTTTTTTTTACAAGTGTCACTGGGCACTCACGATTACATTACACCTGTCATCCCCTTGATTCCATAACATAAGCAGCTAATGCATGCTTACATCACTTGATTTATTCCTTCCAGCAAGAAATAAAAATTGCCATCGAATAAGAGTATATAGACATGTTTGTTACCAAACAAAATTTCAGATTCTCAAATAAATTATCACTTAATCATGTTTGAAGTTAATCCTTAGACTAATAAGGATATTATCAATTACAATGATATGTGAATTGAAATTATTGGAGCATATTGATAATATATATTGGTACTTCTCCAATAAGAATCTGAAAGCACAAAGTATATCCTTTGCATGTTATGCACCAAATAAACATACTAACTAAAACTTCATTCTTCACTTGGGCATATCACTGAACAATCTTAGTGCGTAGTTGCTTTTCATCAAATCAGTCATAACACTTAATATTTTTCTTCAAATTACACCCAAACCTGTTAAGAGTTATCAAAATGATCGATGCCCATCTTACTAAATGGTCATTACTACTGTAATATCAGTCATTGTTCATCACCTATTATAAAATTACAAGTGAAATTATCTTTTAGGATTATTATCATTCAATACCACATTGGTTTAGAAAATTTACCCCGAGTGATGATTGATCAGAGAAGACTTTGGTTGAAGCAGAACCAAATTGACTAAACACACAACCACTTGAGCTCAATAAAAGAATAAAATCCAATAAGTGATCACTGCGCAAATTGCAAGGAAACTAGTCTGCAGAGATTTGATACTCACATGTTAGTATCTGATGATGGTGATGAACAAAGATGATGACCTTTTTTTGAGAGAGAGAGAGAGTGAGACGATGATGTACTATGCGACAAAGAGAGGGCCAACCTCTCTGCCATGTGAGGAAGGCAGACACGATGGGAGAATATAAGGGAGAGAGGCAAAAAGGCTCAGGTTTATTTATCTATGCTCTTGCCACATGTTAACATCCTATTGGTCTAAATTTTATTTTAAGTTATTGTACTTATTAATTTACTATGTTTACACATATTCTTACCATAATTGAATATACCATATTAGTATTATTTTAAATTTCAAATTAACTGCCATCATATTATTATTTTAGAAAAAGACAAAAAATTACTTAGGTGGGTTTGAGCTAGGGACTAGGCGTTACATTATAGGTGCTGGTTTTTCTTATTTCTTGCTACATAGTAATGAGATTAGTGTCAAATACATGGATTTTAGTGCATATAATGAGCCTCATGTTTCTTGCTACATAGTGGGCCGTTGCGAAACACAAACGTTGATTAGTTGCTCTACATTTTTCTTCACACAATCATCAAAAACTCTGACATTCATCATATGCAATGTAGCACGGCTGAAACGATATGCAATTGAAACTTTTGAAAAAAGTCAAAAAAATCTCAAAATTCAACTTCATAACTTCGTAATCATCAAACAGTGTCTAAATTGATTTAGAAATGACTTTTCATGACCCGTAATAGTGATATCGAGAATATCACAATGTTCAAACCATAGTAAAAATGTGAATTTCACGATTTTTACTCTAGTAACGGCTCGTGACTCGGATAAGTTTTCTATGTAAAATTAGATATTTAATGAGCCATTACACCTTAGTTATGGCTGTTATGGAACTGTCACGGACCCTTTTGTTATAGGCATTACAACTTTGTATGATCCGTTATATTAAATTTTCAACATTGACGACCTTTACTAATTTTTAATTCCATTTTGAATTTGATTTGAGTGTCGTTTTCTTTAGTAACTTCTTATCTCTTTTCTCTTGCTTCCTAGTCAACAAAATGCAAATTTTATTTTATTTTATTTTTGTAAAATTAAATCAAATAAACACATAAAATAATGCATATTATAAAAAATGAACTGAAATAGGATTAAATGTAAGGCTAAATATATGTGGTATTTTGCATGCATCAACAAATAACTTGTGAAAATCCATTTGAGCTCAAAGTTGTGAGCTTGTTTATTTTTTCTATCTTACCTTCTTGTGTGAGATTTAAAATAGCAAAAGATATATTATGAGAGTGTTGTAGTACACTTGTAATAGATTATTTAGCTCTTAAATGATAAGAGATTGTGCCTTAAATCTTGAGCGAAGAAAAAATATGGATGAAAGCTTCAAAGGATGAGAGATTGTCTTGCATCTCGAAGTAGAAAAGAAGATGGTGTAAAATATTTCTTCCTTGCCCTATTTGACAATCCTTTAATATCTAACAAAATACTTGAGGTTGGAAAACTATTGTGCACTAAAAATGATAGGGCCAAATGATTCATCAAATATCTTAAATTTACACTACACAACAAAGTGGACATAAAAAATAGTAAGATCCTAAAGAATTCACATCGAAGTGGTAAAGGAACATGAAGATTGAATGAAGATCCAAAAAGATAAGGCCAACCCATGATCAAAATCAATCTACGAAATGAGATTGATACCGAATCTTCGATGTCTTGAAGTCGAGAAGTTGGAGCAAGAATGTAGGGTAAAGTGTGGCCGAACCTTGTCAACACACACCTTACCTTTGTGTTTGTCATCTGTCTCCCTCTCCGTACTTTATTGTTTCTCTTATTTGTACATTATTGTGTTGATCTTTAAGTTTCATGTATTGATTTTAAACTTTTGCAATGATTTTTGTAAAATCAATTTTATCGATAAACTATCAATTTCCCCCCCTTTTGGTGCCTTGTAATCCAATAGTTGCACGTAGGATACGACCTTCCTTAATCATTGACATCCTTATGTTGTTGTCACGTCTAACATTTTTGCCAAACTATCAATCTCATTTCGTAGATTGATTTTGATAATGGGTCCTAAAATTTGCCTTATCTTTTTGGATCTTCATTCAATCTTCATGTTCCTTTATCACTTTGATGTGAATTCTTTAGGATCTTACTATTTTTTATGTCCACTTGGTTGTGTAGTGTAAATTTAAGATATTTGATGAATCATTTGGCCCTATCATTCTTAATGCACAATAGTTTTCCAACCTCAAGTATTTTGTTAGATCTTAAAGGATTGTCACATCCTTTATGTAATTGCATAAATTCCTTTTCGGGTCTCGCATGTTGGCTGGTAATGAGCTTCAAAAGTTTACTTCAAGTCCTCTCGTCCTCCCATGTAATCACATATTGGCTTGAGAATTTTGTTATCTTAGCGCTTTTCCTTCAATTCTTAGCATCTTCTATCAGGCATTTGGAATTATATCCTATCTTTTGATCCTCTATGCGCCGCATTTACTCAAGCTTTTTTTATATGGCCTTGATCCATCATTTAGATTATTTGAAATTATTTGTACCCTTGAATTGAGTAAGTTAAAGTTTGAGGAATCTCTCAACGATTTCACCCATCTCTTTGCTTAAAGTGAGTCATTGACAACTTTATTAACCGAGTGGGATTATTGAGGGGGGTGCCCCTTTTGGTGCCTCGTCTTAGTTATTTTTTTATCTATTATGATCTCTACGGCGCCCACATGGAGAAAATTCATCTTGGAGGAATCAAGATTTATGCACAATACAAATGTAAGTAATATAAATGGTAACATGCTTAACCGCCTGGTGTGGCAATTGCTCGTGATGATTGTACATGAATTTTACACTATTAAAGACATCTAAGAAGTGTTTTTCCTTAGATTTTGATACCTTTTGTAATAACCCAAAATGCACACTATAGACAAGAGACCTTTTCTTTCAACTTGATCAATCAACTCACAAGCATATATAATTGAAAAATAAAATACAAAAATTATAAATACAAAATTTAAAATGTCATTATTTTGATGTTCACAATTCTGATAATTACCTTATAATCAATTCAAAATAAATTAAACTTAGTCAATTATATATCCATGCAAGTCGTTCATCACTAAGGCAATCATCAACGTTGTTGTTACTGTTTGTTAACCATGCTCCTTTGCATGAATCCAAGTATAAAGAAAAGACCCTTTTAATTAAAAAATCATCCTAAAATTATTTAGAAAATACAAATCACCCTTTAGTGAGTTGATTTTTTGTAATGATTTTTTGGACCCCTACTTTTATATAATTATATGTTAAATTAAAATTAACATAAAAATTATTTAATTTTATATTAAATATAAACTATACTACTAATATTCTAAATTTATCAAATTAAAATTCGATAAAGTGATAGAAAAGTATGAGATCTTATACAAAAAGTATTATATCTATAATTAAAAAATGGATAACTTATGAATTAATTATATGAATAAAGATTTTATGAATAAAAACATGATCCACGAGCCTTTACGATTTTTTTGGATGGACCCTGATTTTAGCCGATGATTTTTAATTTATCAAAAATCATCCTAAATCATATTCGAACTCTTAATTTTTAATTTTTTTGATATGATTTTTTTCAAATGAGATATATTTTTCGAGTTGGTCGGATTTTTATTACGCCCCTACTTTCAATTTAGTGCTCCAAAGTATTGCTTCCACCGTAGAAAAAGCACTTCAATTTCCCAAGTGACTCAAATAGTAACAACTAAAACGTCCAAAAAGGAGTTGACCTTCCTAATTGATTCCAGTAGTAACAATTAAAACTTCCAAAAATGGAGTTAATGTTGAATTCCAAGATAAAAATGAAAGTTGAACTTTTAGAGACTATTTGACATTCGTGTCCTTGTTCCTCCTCGTTGTGTTCTTGCAACAAAAACAAATTATGATCACCTAAGTTCTTAGATAGGAATTGGAACATGCTCTCATTTTTTTTCTTATTCTAACATTTAATGACATGAAATCCATCGATGCAAAAAAAAAAAAAAAAGCTGTTTGATAAAAAAGATGAGGTTAAGGGGCTATTCCTCTGATAGTTCACATACCAAAAGATTGAATTAGTTGGATTAGTTCACATATCAATTAAGGGGCCGTTTGACGTTCCTAATTGATTTCAATAGTAATAATTAAAACTTCCAAAAGCGGAGTTAATGTTGAATTCCAAGATAAAAATGAAAGTTGAACTTTTAGGGCCCGTTTGATTTTGGTTATAAATATAAAAATAGGGTGTTATTCTTTATTATTCTGTCAATCAAAATAGTTAAACTTTAAAAAAGGTAAAGAAAAAGTTGATATTAATAAAAAAATATCCCTTTGAATAGTGTGTTTATAGAGATAAATTATTCTACCAAAAAAATGGAATAAGATTTATTCTTTGCCCAAACTTCCAAAAATTCTCAATTTATTAGAATAATCATATTTATTTCAAAAATTATTATCCATCAACCAAACGTCACCTTAGATAGAGACTGTTTCACATTCATATCGATCACCTAAGTTCCTAATAGGAATTGGATATACTAACTCTCATTTATTTCTTATTCTAACATTTAATGACGTGGAATCCATCGATGTAAAATAAAAAGGTTGTTTGATAAAAGAAATGAGGTTAAGGGGGACTACTCCTCCGGCAGTTCACATACCAAAAGATTGAATTAGTCGGGACATGCGTGGACATCTGTCAAAACAACTGATGCACAGCTGTTTCTCACTTTGTACATTGCAGGTGTTTGGAAATATTGTTATTACTATACATCTCCTTTTTGTTTTTATATGTATAGTGATTAAATAAATAGTAAAATTATTATTAAATAGAAAATAATATCTCGTTTTTATATCACTCAAAATTAAAGTTAGTAAATTCAATCTACATTTCAGTCCGATCAGTCAAGTCGCCTGATTTTAACTGAGTGAAATGCTACCATGAAGCCAAAAGCTGCTATCTTAAATGAACTACTATCTCTTGCCAAAAAAACAAAAAGCTTAGAAATAACATTTACAAGATATTGGGAAATGAGTGTATAGATAATGAGTTCACATTTCATATAATTAGTTTTTCATGTATTTTTTTTTTTGTCGATTACAATTTTAAATGTGTTAAACTTACAATTTTGATGACAGGTATGTGGAGATAAGGTTGAAGGAAGGGCAGCTTTCTTTTTCCAAAAATTTCCAATCGTCATTAAATGAGCGAGTGATAGAAAGATACCTCACCTCAATGTGACATGTCGCTTGTTGGTTGACTCTTCTAGAGGTCTTTAGTAGAAGAAAATTAATTAACTATTTAACTGTGCCCAACGGATAATTACTTGTCGAATCATTAATTATAGTAACAATAGTTAACAATAATCAAAATTAGAGTTATTTTTAAAATCTCTCCTAAACTATTGTGTCACACCTAATATCAAAATACAAACTTATCTTATGATATTCTTAAATTTTAAAGCATTTTTCACTTTAGTGCTTCTTAATTTTTCTATTTATAAAAAGATTAAAATGTCCATCTACAAATTTTTATTTTTTTACGTTGAAAAATAATATATAAAAACTAAAAAATATAGAAACTTTCCAGAGAGGACATTAATATAATAATAAATTGGAAAATTTTTTTATTTTTTTATTTTTTATTATTTTTTAACATAAAATAATAAAAAGAGTTTGTGGAAGGGTATTTTAATTTTTTCACAAATAAAAAAATAGAAATAACAAAAAGGTTAACATAATCAAAAGGTAAGGTCATATTTTGAAGTTAAATACGAAAAATCATGATAGTTTAAGAAAAATTTAAGAAAATAATCATAAAAATACTTTCCTGATATAATAATATAATTGCCGTGGGAAATTAAATTTGAAAGCCAACTGCCGTGGGAAGTTAAATTTGAAAGCCCACCACAAGTCACGAGACAAACTATTTGGGCCGAAAAGCCCATCGACAGCCCATTTATTTCAGTTACAAATTTATCGGAATATTCATCGTAATTAAGCCATAATATATAGTACCAGATCAATAATCCGATTTCTATCAGTAGAAAAGAGGTAATAAAACAAATAAACACAAATGTTTATATGTATATACGCTCCTCCATAATTTAAACTAAATTTATTTCGTGTTTTATGAAAGAAAAAAGGAAATTCAGACATCATAAAACAAAAAAATAAATAGTTTCACATGGACAAAACACGAATGTGATTATGAGTTTATATGTAACTATTTTCTTCACTTATCAAAAATGCGATTTCATTTCGTGCGAATTAAAAGTTCAAAACTAATATCGTTAGGGGAGAGAGAGAGATCCGATTTGTTATATATGCAGCTCACAGTTAAGTTTTTATTGCGCAGGTGCACAAGCGAACGGAGCTGACGACGAAACATGTCAGTAGGATAAGGTGCGCCATATGCATGCTTCCTTTCTCGTAAGTTCCTGTGGGCGGCTACTAACATCCTCTCTTCTCTCCCTCTCTCTCTCTCACACATCTTCACAACTTTTTTTTTCTTTTCTGATTATTAAATCTACTGGCGCGTCACAGCAATACTCGGAGTTAATGCACCCCAACAGAAATGTTATCGAGTTCACGTGCAAATTTTTTTCGAAGGAAAAAAAAAATCACTGGTGCAGTAAAAGAAATTTCAATCTGACCAACAATATGTATACGATCTATTGACAGTGTCAAGATACAAGTTTTTGTTTGAAAACAAATAATTATATATATGCTGAATTATGAATCTGATATTGTTGTCAATAAATTATTTCACAAGGAATCTAATTAATCTAGAAAGATAGGTACTTTTTAATTTGATCGTAAAGTTGTTTTATAAGGTTGGAAGAAATCAGTCAGTTGGTTCCTCTTGGGTGCCAATTAGAATACGATCTTCTTTATTCTTCCAGCAATTATAACAACATATTGTCAAGTCAAATTCGGTACCATGTAATATTTGATCCTTCAGTAATCCAGAAGAAGAAACTATGATTTCTTTTTGTTATCTAGCTGTCATTTGCCGTTCCACCCAACACTATGTTTGATTAGGTTAAGTTAGTTTTCGTTGTTGATAAGTTAATTAGGTTGAAAGATGATGACATCCGTAAAAGAAGATTAGAAGATATTGGTGATTAATTATGTAGGTAAGAAACGTGGCTTGTAAGAAATTTTTAAGGTAAATTTTAGAATCTAATTACTTCCAAGATAATCATGGCAGACATCAATTAAATGCCATCTCGGGATGCTAACACGAACTGCCAGTGTCGGTTAAAATTTTTATGCCATGCTGCTCGATTTCTAATCTCTACATGGATGCACGTTGTATCATGTCTCAAAACTTCAATGCGGTTCTACGTACAAATTCTGATAACATATTTTCGTCTCACCGGTGTCTGAGTTTTATAATAATAATAATAATAATAATAATAATAATAATAATAATAATAATAATTTAAAATAATAATAATGTAACACACAATACATTCAATCATGCAGTAAATTTAACGTACTCTTAGTAACTCAAACGTTTTCCGATTCTACGTCCAACTTTATTTTATAACTAAACTAATATTAAAAAATGTCATATCTATACTATATTAAAAGCAAGGAAGTTTGAAAGGAGAGATTGACATTTGACAAAAGTAGAAAGTGACAAGTGTCCTTAAGAATTATAATTAATTAGAATATTATTTATACTTGCATATTATTAATTGATGAAAATTTTATTTGTCACTCATTTTTTTAAATTAGTTATAGATAACTAATTAGGATATTAGTATATATATTATTTATGAAAGATACATTCCATAGTTATTTCTGAAATTATTTATAAAATACTATAATTATATTTCTAAAATCAATTATATAATATTATATTTTTTTCATAAAAATAGAAATTATCTTAAATTATATAAAAGAAGTTTGCAAAGAGAATTTGACATTTGGCACAAGTATGTGATGACAAGTGTCCTTAATAATATTAAATAGATAGTTATGATAACTATATGTGGTTATATAGTTATGATAACTATATGCGGTTATATAGATAAATCTTACAACGTAATGAGTTAAATATTAGAAATTTATATATAGTTAATGAAACATCCCACTGGATTAAAATTCGTCTACTTACTAATTAAAAAAATATAATGTGTAAGGAGAATAAGTGAGCTCTCAGATTGAATATTTAAATCCAAATTTGCAATATTATTAAAAATTATATTTAACTGATCATAATCAATAATGATTGTAGATACTATTTTACATTTTATTATTTATAGGTTTGTAATAACTATATAAAATTATTTGTTAAACATGAAAGAGATAATTTGATATCTATATTGTGAAAAATAAATGAATATAACTGAAATATAAAGTGGTTCACATTCTGAAATCATTAGAAATCATTCTAACCGTTTGCACCTCCATCATTTTAATAGTGCCACCCTATAAGTATGAGTAAAGAGAGAATAGGATCAAGTGTTTAGTGTTTTTAGATGTAGTGTAGTGCCCAACTTTGCATTTTGCGTATTTTTAACATAATTATTAGACTTCTTTAGATTGATGTTGTAAAAGATATTCGACTTAGTTGTGATCTTATTGGTGCATTCATGTGATTTAGTCAAAATTAGTAATCCATGATGCATTATTTTTCTTAAGTCTATAGTTAACAGTTTTCTGTATATTTTCTAAAATGTTTTGGTTATAAAAATAGAAAATTCTATTGGATATTTTTGGATGCTTAAAACTAATTTTTAGCTTTATAAACTTACTTTAAAACACTTTTGAATTTAAATCTATTGAAAACTAATTCTTTTGTCAGGTACCATGGTAGAGCTTTTCATGGATGGAACAACTTCACTAAAAATAAGTGCTTTCGGTAAATGTTCTCTCTTTTAATATGTTTCCATGATATATATGTCTCTTATTTGTTGGCTTGAATAACTTTTTGTGGATATTTTTTATGAATTTTTGTGACATTTTAAAGTTGATATAAATTTTATTAGTCATTTTAAAATTTGTATTAGATTGTGGCAAATTATATTATCATATTATTATATGCATGACATTTGATGATTAGTTAATAATTTATAAATATCAAGGAAAATCAATTTAGGTCCTTCGTATCCTCTCTTCTCTTTCTATTTTTTGATATTATTATTATTATTATTATTATTATTATTATTATTATTATTATTATTATTATTATTATTATTGGTTACTTATTTTGTATCATTGGGTTTTGTTTTTTCTTTTGTTTAATTGATAGAATAAGGGTTTGTGTTAACAAACTTGAATTTATTATTATTATTTGAGCTTTTCATGGATAGAACAACTTCACTAAAAATAAGTGCTTTCGTTAAATGTTCTCTCTTTTAATATGTTTCCATGATATATATATATATATATATATATATATATATATATATATATCATATTATTATATGCATGACATTTGATGATTAGTTAATAATTTATAAATATCAAGGAAAATCAATTTAGGTCCTTCGTATCCTCTCCTCTTTCTATTTTTTGATATTATTATTATTATTATTATTATTATTATTATTATTATTATTATTATTATTATTATTATTATTATTATTATTATTGGTTACTTATTTTGTATCATTGGGTTTTGTTTTTCCTTTTGTTTAATTGATAGAATAAGGGTTTGTGTTAACAAACTTGAATTTATTATTATTATTTGAGTTTTTCATGGATGGAACAACTTCACTAAAAATAAGTGCTTTCGGTAAATGTTCTATCTTTTAATATGTTTCCATGATATATATGTCTCTTATTTGTTGGCTTGAATAACTTTTTGTGGATATTTTTTATGAATTTTTGTGACATTTTAAAGTTGATATAAATTTTATTAGTCATTTTAAAGTTTGTATTAGATTGTGGCAAATTATATTATCATATTATTATATGCATGACATTTGATGATTAGTTAATAATTTATAAATATCAAGGAAAATCAATTTAGCTCCTTCGTATCCTCTCTTCTCTTTCTATTTTTTGATATTATTATTATTATTATTATTATTATTATTATTATTATTATTATTATTATTATTATTATTATTATTATTATTATTATTATTATTATTATTATTATTATTGGTTACTTATTTTGTATCATTGGGTTTTGTTTTTTCTTTTGTTTAATTGATAGAATAAGGGTTTGTGTTAACAAACTTGAATTTATTATTATTATTTAGTTGGAGAATTATTTTTAGTTATTTTCATTGTGAAAACTTTTGCAAATATTTTTAGTTATTTTGTCGTGAAAAATTTTCAGAAATAATAAACGTTTAAGTAATCCTCTTTAAATATAGTGAAATATTTGCAATTAAAAATTCTAAAAAAATTACTGAAGGAGATGCGTCGTTATCTTTGTGATGTAAAAAAATTTATCCCTTATCATAAAATAATTATGTACATTAGTTATCCTCATTTTCCTTTTTCCATACCAATATAATATATTAATATACCTACGATATTTCTGCTTTTTTCATCATGTATCACCAAAATCTCTAATAAATATTGCATTTATCTTGATGCGAAATATATTCCAAACAACTAAATTTTATGTAGACGAAAATACATTTATAATTGAAGACATGAATATGCATGGATTTGTGCATGCCTCTAGATTTTCTTCCTCCAACAAATTCTCTTTTTTTTTAAATATATTACATTGGTATGCATATTATCATATTCTTTCTATAATTTTTTTTTAAACAAACAATTTGTTGGTTATAATTGGTGGATGAAAAAAATTAACTAATATGCATATTAAATTAACTCAGTTATAATAATGGTTATTATGGATTTAGTTATGGTATATTCTTCCTTTTATTAAACTTTCCTTGGTCAACACTCAACATGATGCAATTAAATTAATTAGATTAAATCACAATAACAAGATTGATAAGATACATATTAATAGAAACTTAATATTATATTTGAAGATAATATTTTGATATAACATTAATGTTAGTTATTATGTATTAGAAGATTTTAGAAGGGTCATTTTATCTTTCATATATATATATATATATATATATATATATATATCTTAAACTTTACCCCCTTTAAAAACAAAATGGCATGCATTAAAAAAATATTACGAGAAGGTACTTCCCTCATGGTATATAATAAACACAAGTACTATTACCTATCAAACTAATATTTATTTATTTTATAAATACTCAATTGATCTAATTTTACATTATCCGCGCATCGCACGGGCATCACACTAGTATTATTTAAAATAAACTAAATATAAATATTAAAATAAAGATATATAAATTTATAATAAAATAAAAAAGGTGTGCTCCCTCTCCTCTCTCTCTCTTCTACCACAGTGGGTCCGACACGGTTGGAGGTAGAGGAGGCACGTCTCTTTTTTTCAATTTTTTGTGATTTTTTATATTTTAATAGTATTATTTAATATTTAAATCTAGTTTGTTTTTAAATAATGTCACTTCAAACACTTTGATGAAGGAGAAAATGATATCCGATAGTTATGCAGACTACGTAATTAGGTAGCTAATGAAATAAATTTATTATTTGAGGGTAGCTTACTTATAAGGAGAATAAAATTAAAAAAATAAGTAAAGTCGGAGGGTGATGTGAGCTGTAACATGCAAAAGCATACAAATGATCGCCAACATTGTTAATCTTTATTTCAACGTAGACAATAACTTAAAATTCCATTGTAAAAAAATTAAACACCTAACTTCACAAAATTGTATTTTATTTTAACCGTTAGTATTATAAGTCATAAATATAATACAATATATCATATTATTATTAAACATTAATAATATTATATGTATTGATATTAATTATATGTATTCATATATATGATTATAAACATTAGTAATATAATATAATATTATAATTTTTTTATAAAAATGAAAGAGAGATATGTATTATATTATAGACATTAATAATATATTATTATTTTATTTACTAAAGAATAGATCCTTCAAAATTACCGTAGGATTTAGCATCCGCCGACAATTAAAATAATATCATTTATTATCAATCTTATATGTATTCGTATATAATATTATTATATGTATTGATATTAATTATATGTATTCATATACATGATTATAAACATTAGTATATAATATTATATTATAAATTTGATAAAAATGAAAGAGATATATGTATTATATTACAGACATTAATAATATATTATTAGTTTATTTATCAAAGGATAATGCCTTCGAAATTAATGAAGCATGTAGCATCCGTCGTTACTTCTAAAGAACATTACTCGTCGATAATTAAAATAATATAATTTATTATCAATGTTTTTATATATCATATTATTATTAAACATTAATAATATTATATGTATTGATATTAATTATATGTATTAATATATATGATTATAAACATTAGTAATATTATATTATATTATAAATATTTTATAAAAATGAAAGAGAGATATGTATTATATTACAAACATTAACAATATATTATTTTTTATTTACAGAAGTATAGTGCCTTCGTAATTACCGAAGGATTTGGTATCCGTCGATAATTTCGAAAGAAGTTACCCGTCTGTAATTACCGAAGTATAATGCCTTCAAAATTATTAAAGGATTAACATTCATCAGTAATTTTGAAGGAAATATACGTTGATAATTAAAATGTTAAATTTATTTTCAATATTTTTATATATAATATTATTATTAAACATTAATAATAGTATATGTATTGATATTAATTATATGTATTAATATATATGATTATAAACATTAGTAATATAGCCTTATATTATAATTATTTTAAGTAAATGGAAGAGAGATATGTATTATGTTATAAATATTTTAAGTAAATGGAAGAGAGATTGTTCATTTGTGACTTATAAAAAAGTTTATCATTATTTATAATTAGTTATAAAAAAATTAAAGACATTTATGAGAAAATAAAATACATATAATATTATTAATGTTAATAGTAACATTTTCATATCATAAACGTTAATAATATATTATTATTCCAATTACCGAGAGGTCTAGCGATTGTGAGTGAAATAATTTCCTGAATGAACATCAACTTAAGCTTCTAAAGTCCGCGGTCATCGAACGTAGGTTGTCGTAACTCTAAGATTCAAAACTGAGATGGTCATCCAGTTTCAAAATTTTAAGTTAATTTTACTCTTATAACTACAAGGTCATCTAACTTTATTTTTAGAAACAATTCAATCATCCATTTACATTGCTCAATTGACGAGAGGTCATCTAACTGAGAGGCCATAGTATTTTATTCATCAACATTGTACTTTTGCATATTTGTTTGCAATGGTCACCTATTTTAATATTTTATTATTAATATTTATAATATAACACATATGAGAAAATTAAAGATAAAAAGATGAAAAAAAATTAAAGACAGTTATGAGAAAATAAAAATTAATGATAAATAATTTTAATCATGTCTTCAACACATTTTATACACATATTGATTAACATTAGTATTATATGTATGTGAACATCATCTTATTAGTTAAATTTCACCGTAAATTTATAAATCTTGTCTTTCAATTAATTTATTCAATATTCTATTAATTTACTTCTTATTAGTTTTTATAATATGTCTTTTATGTTTTTAAAGAGTCATATTGTGATTTATAAAAAAAATAATCATTATGTTAAAATTTTAGTCCACATTAATTAAAGATGCATTTATATATAAATATTTATTGAAATATAATTATCATACATAAAATAATATATATATATTGATATAAAATATTATTAGTAATTACCGACGGGTGCTTCCTTCGGAATTACTAACGGATTGCATCTCTTTCAATAATTTCGAAGGATATATCCGTCGGTAATTATAATAATTATTTTTTATGAATGTTTATAATATAATACATATACATCTTCCAAATAATTTATAATATTTATAACAATATATTATGATTATTAATGTTTTTAGTCGTATATGCTAATATATATAATATTATAATATTTAATAATAATATTTCTTATATAAAAGTTGATAAAAATATTATTGTTTTATTTATTACCGACGGATACTATATCCTTCAATAATTCTAAAGGATATACTCGTCGATAACTCTAATATTTTCCCGCTCATTTTCCCCCCGGTCTTGTTGTTCCCGCGCCCTTCTCTCTCCCTATATTCCCCTCCTCGGCTCCCTCTTTCCTAATCGTTCTCCCCCTCTCTATCTCTCATCCTCTCCCTCTCTCTCCCACGGCGACGACGACGACTCCCCCTCTTCCTCTTCCTCTTTGTCGACTCCGGCCGCGCTCCCCCACTTCCTCTCCCTGTCCCTCTCTCGACTTCGGCGGCCAGTGCGGCCGGATCTCGGACCCACCTCGTAGGTGGCCGGATCCACCCATAGGTGGCGAGATCCGGCTCGCAGGTAGCCGGCCGCGGGCGGCGGCCGGATCCGGCTCGCAGGCGACCAATCGGGCTCTCAGGCGGCTGGATTCGGCTCGCGGGCGGTCCGATCCGGCGCGCGGATGGCGGATCGCGTCCGTGGCCACCTCCCCATTCGCCTCTCCCTCTCCCTCTCTCTATATCTCGATTCTGGCCGCCTGCTCCAAATCGATTGCGACCTATTTTTTTAAAAAAAATTAAAAAAGTTTTCAACGGATGTAACCATCGCAAATCCGCCGGTGCTTGCGATGGGTGTCGCCCGCCGAAGGCTCGGTTGGTGAGCGACCCGTCGAAGGCTTCGACAGGTCCCGATGGGTCGCACCCTGTTGAAGCCTTCGACGAGTGAGCAATCCATCCAAGGTTTCGACAGGAGCTTTCTCGTAGTTCCGACGAGTTCTGCGAAGGGACCAACATTCTTCGACCTTGGTAGCCCGATTAGGATCTTCTGACGACAAAATCCGGCGAAAATTTTGAAGGAGGACTCAAAACTTTCGACGGATTTTACCCAACCGAAACAGGCAAGTTATCTTTCGGAGACATCCGTTGAAGGCAAGTTACCTTTCGGAGACATCCGTCAAAATTTTCGAAGGGACATTTGAGAACAGTCGATAATTTTTTCTGACGATAAAATTTCTAACAAACTGTTATCCGTTGCAAAAGCACATTTCCGACAGATTTCGAAGGTTTTGCGACCGATATATCCGTCGCAAAATGCAATATGCTTGTAATGGAAGCACCTCAAATATCAAATGTAATTTTAATTCATAGAATTTATATGTATGTTCATTTCAAAATTCTCTTTCTATTGAATTAAGTACTTCTTTTAACTGAAAGATAATTAAATATTGAATCAAATTATGATTTTTGCATAATGTAATTTATTTCAGTAAGATATTCATAAATTCCATTTGATTTATACTATGTAATTTCTTTTGCTTACTACATTTATAGAAGTGGAATATGAGTGAAGTTTGAAAAAGCAATAATTTTTACACTCTATTTGGCATAAGTAGTTTATCAACGATAAATGATTAAATTTTAGAAAATACCGATTGATAATTAGTGATTAAATTACATTGGTTGAATTATTAAAAATAAATAAATGTACTTAACAAATGCAATAATTGTTTTATTATTCTAAGAATAATAAATATTCCAAGGAAGTAGAGAAGAATTTATTGTAATGAAAATTTTTTAGTTCGAATATTTTTTAAATCAAATATTTATAAATTAATAATAAAATAATAAATACGGCATCTGTTAGAAAGATTAGTTTCATCATACAAATATTTAGTAATGAAATAATGAAATATTCCTAAGAACGTATTTGAAAAGAGGAAAATGTATATGTTGTAGACCACTATTTGTTCTCATTTAATTAATATATATATATATATATCAATTTATTTTATTAGTTAAATAGTAAATTTAATCAACATCAGAATTATTCATTTACTCGAGGTTCGTGATTAAATTATTTTTAACAAATATAATTAACTCAACGATAATAATTTATTTAGAATTAGATGATTTTTTTATCAACAAATAAGTCCTATATATATATATTAATTCATCTAAGAAGTATATGATTTAAATTAATCATGAATTATAATAATTAATTAATTTTACAATAATAAGGAAATGCTAATTAACATATTGATTGACATATTTGAAAAAAGAATTTTAAATGTTACTATGATCTTTCAACTCAAAAACTATTTTAAAGACTCAACCGTGAATTTATTGTCCGGTCCAGTTCGGTATGAAAAATTATTTTGGCAAAAAAATTGAATTGAATGAGTTAATCCGATCAAAATTAGATCGAACCGAAAGATTGGTTCAATTTGATTTTTTTTCAAAACAAATAAATAAACTGAAATATGTAGTAAATATAAAAAATATGGAAAGAACATTAATAAGGAAGGTGGAATAATAGGAAATAGAGAAAAAAAATATTAATAATAAGAAAATAAATTTGTATCCGGAAATAAAATTGTAAAAAATATTAAAAAGAAAATTTTAAACAAATAAAATATAGCGAACTTAAATAACAAGATGATAAAATTTAAATCACTATAGATACTAGTTATTAACAATATAAAAAATAGAAATATATTAGGGGGGGGGGTTTGGTATGATGTAATGTAGATATGTTATCGATTATTTTATTTAAAATTGTCATAAACCACCACATTATCTCGTTTGTTGATTATTGATAATCTTGATTACCATTTCACTTGTAATATAGATAGTAGACAGGAAAGATTATTTACCAAATTACCAAACGGTAGAAATATATTTTGACGAAAATACAAATAACTCTCAATTTTGTTTCATCTTATATATATATATTATTTTTTCTTTATTTACTTGTAATAATATGTCATTAAAATCTGAAATAATTTTTAGGAATATTTTGATGTTTCTTCACTATTTGTTTTGAGTATTATTTATATTACCACTACTTATCAAATAATATAATATAATATTATCGATAATTTAAATAGTGATAATCTATTTAAGTGATAATTTAAATTATTAGTTAACTAAATTAGTAATGCGCCAAACGATTCCTTAAAAATTTTATAAGATAAATTTTAAAAATAAAAACAAATAATATAGACAAAAAAATTTAAATTTGAAAAAAACATATGAGAAGATAGTAATAAGATAAAATCTAAACAAAAAACTATTCAGAAATTATTAAATAAGAAAAGATAAATTATTTATAGCTTATTAACTTAAAATGATGAGTTTTTATTTTATTATTTTTAATATTTTATTATAATATTTTTTGAAAATAATAAAAATTATTATTTTAATAAAATATATTTCAATTCGATTGAACGCAATTGGATCGGTCGAATAATGATCCGACTGATTTGATTATTGATTCGATTTTATATATTTTGATTATCTCTAATTTATATATTTGCTATGCTTGACTCTAAAAATCTAAAATATTAAAGGCTGCTTAATTACTTCTGGAGCGGACAGTAACTATCCATAAATTGATACATATCCCCCCACCTCCCGACGAGATCTACCAGCATCCGACAAAATTAGTAAGGTCCATAATTATTTAGATACGTAAAGATAAAATTCTATCTTTCCCCTCCCTCTCCGTCCCCTCCCTGCAATAAAATTCAATTTCTTAAATTAAATAATTAGTTAAGAGATCTTTCGGTGGATATTTCCCTAGGCGTGCGTCACGTGCGCTCCTCACGAGGAATACCTGGGCCCCACACATATCTGACGTGGCGCCTATCGTTACGTGCACGATCCCCCCCCCCCAACACCCCGTATCCGCGACATTTAGCGCTCGCCCAATCCGTAACGACCGGGGCCACACTAATTACGACAATTAATTAATTCAATTAATTGGAAAAGAAAGAAAGATGGTTTCCATTAGTCCTTAAAAATCCGTGGAGATTAATTAATATGCTTCGAATATTTAATTCTTTCCCCTTTTCCGGCATTAATCAGGCCGTTAACTTCTCTGTAATAAGATCTCTAGGGCTTCGAGGGCAAATTTAGCGTGTCCCGATGAATCTTGGCCGTTAGTTCTTGAATCTGACGGCAGGGATCACCTGAGGCGGTTCGGCTCGTCGAACCCGTGGCGGCTTTCTTAACAGTGCTCTCGTCTTCCTCCCCTCCGAGGTGGAAGTGTGGCAGAACATGGTGGGTTGTAAGCATTACGAACTGCGGAGCGCTTCGTCCTAGAAAGAAAAAAAAAATTGCGAACTTGTCCTTCGGTCTCTCGTTTTCTTTCCCGGCTCTTGTTTGTTTGAGAGGTGTCTGCTTTTGAACTCTAAAATTTGGTTTCTGCAGTGAAGATTACGAAATCGGACAGTTGATTTCATGGTCAACGGAATATGATCTTTTCGTCTTTAATGCTGTATAAGACATTTTAAGTGTTTTGCGACGTTAAAGGTGCATTCTTGCTGCGTTGTTTGCTAGGATTTTGCACTGCGACCACTTTGATCCGTAGTTTTCATCTTGGTGAAATGCTGACTGGAAGTTAGTTATGTGCTATCCGAAATTGAAGTTAGCCAATAGTCAAGATTGTTACTGTTTTGGATAAAAAAGTTCGATCTTTTCGTGTTTTCTGTTTGCGAAGAAAAAAAATTGGATTTTTATGCTCTTGAAACATTAAAGGTGGGAATCTGACACTGTTGCTTGCTAGTTTTTGTTTTTTGTTTTTCGTTTTTTTTTCTTTGGCTTTCTGCTCGCTTTGATTCCTGGTTTGTTGGTGGGGGTGTTGGAATTGGTGATCGGTTACGATGCTCTCGGAGATGAGCATGAGGCCGATGATGGGCGGCGGTGGGGGCGATGGTTTTGGTTCGGAGGAGATGAGTTTGCTGCTTCGCGAGCAGCGGATGCAGGAAGCGAACGATTGGGAGAGGGAGCTGAACACTTACCGCAGCGGCTCCGCGCCGCCTACCGTGGAAGGTTCTTTGAACGCCATCGGAGGGTTCTTCAATGGCAATGGAAACGGTGGATTACTGAAAACTTCAGGCGCCAAGCAAGTTAACGTCGTTGCGTCGGAGGACGAGCTCCGATCCGATCCGGCGTACATCGAATACTATTATTCGCACGTCAATCTGAATCCCCGCCTTCCTCCACCACTGCTCTCGAAGGAGGATTGGCGGTTTAAACAGAGGCTGCAGGCTGCAAACTCCACATATGATGGGATTGGGGACAGGAGGACGAAACCTAATCAGTTGGAGGGCGAGCGCAGCCGGTCTCTCTTCTCCACTCCACTGATGTTTGGCTCGGAGGAGCTCGAAGTCGAGCCATGGAGAGCTGCTGGTTCCAAAAAATGGTTGGAAAAAGGAGGAGATGGGCTGATTGGCTTGCCTGGTGTCGAACTTAGACTGCAGAAGAACTATGACACTATGTTTCAGGTCTCCTTCGCTCGCATCCTTTTCTTTAATGTGCAGTCAGCCAACTCCTTTTCATTGTGATAATGACACGATGTGGTTACCGTGTTATTTTCTCATTTCAAGTTCAAATATTCGCATTTTTTTCTGGGTCAACTTTGTTATTCGTAGTTTCTCCTTAGTTTTTTTTTTCGAATATGCAAACAACCTTTGCTTAGGATCTTTCTTCTTCGACTTCCTGCCTTTTTTTTCCCTTTTTTCCGAGATATAATTACTTCTTAAATAGTTCACTTCCTTTCGGGGCTGTTGAAAGCGGTCTGCATTGTTTGCAGGATAAACTACTTCATGCAACTCCAGGACTAGGCAGTCTTTCAAGGCCAGCAAGCCGGAATGCATACAATGGTGATGCAGGGGCATTAAGTTCTATGGAAACTCCACTTGATTTGCAGAATAAGATGGAACCTGCAGATGGACTGTGGTGTGGTACCAATATGCAGAGCATTCCTGGTGTTCAAACTAATGGCTTTCCGGCATCTCATGCATTTGCTTCTGTTTTAGCCTCAGCTCATTCCAATTCCAATGTTGCCAATGGGGAACCTAACAACAGCTTAGACTCCTTTAGTGGGGGATCGTGTAATAGGACTGAACTTGATTATCTGGCAGCTGCTTTATCTGGCATAAGCTTGTCAGGAGTTGGAGCAGTAAATAAGGACATTGCTAATCACTCTCTTCAGCAGGAAATTGAAGGGCTTGCCAAGTT
Source organism: Pontederia crassipes (assembly GCA_030549335.1). Classification (NCBI taxonomy): domain Eukaryota; kingdom Viridiplantae; phylum Streptophyta; class Magnoliopsida; order Commelinales; family Pontederiaceae; genus Pontederia; species Pontederia crassipes. Next base: position 8,582,809 of record CM060195.1, on the reverse strand, counting down.
TAATATTGATTTACAAGGCAGCCAGAACCTTGTCGGCAGGAATAAGAAGGCATTTTGCAATATGGTATCTGATAATGTTATTACGAAAGACATGAAGATTACTGATTCAAAGCATGATGGGCTGTTAGGAGTCGGCAACTACCCATCTTCAAATTCTCCTGGTAGTTCTCTCCCTCCAAATATAAATGACATGAATGCAACTTTCTCAAGCCACGGATTGGGTGGATTTTCCATTGATCCAACAGTGTCCTCAATGCTGGAAAATCATAATAATGCAAACCTCAGCCCTCTGCTTGACAATGCTCCCGCTGGGACTGTGTTTCCTGACACAGGTTCAAGGGCAAAAGAAGGTTATTTCTCTGGGTCAAATTTAAGTTTCGCAAACAACTTGCATAATCACAAAAGAGCAGGCAGCCACACTGCAGCTTCTGCACTTCAGGTGCCATTAGATCCTCTTTACAGTCAGTACCTAAGAGCTGCTGAATATGCAGCCCAAGCAGGAATTGGCTTTAATGATCTAGAAAGATTTTACATGGGTAATTCTTATACGGACTTAATTGAAATCCAGAAGGCATATCTTGGGGCACTACTTCAATCAGAAAAGAATTATGGCATGCCATTTGTCAGTAAATCTGCAAATCTGGATAATGGGTACTATGGAAACCCTGGTTTTGGCTTTGGCTACCCAGGAAGCCCATTAACAAGTCCTGTTGCTCCCTCTTCTTTTAGTAGACTGGGTAGTCCAATTAGGACTAATGTTTCTGAGCACAACATGCAGTTTCCTTCCACCATGAGGAACTTAAATGGCAGCATGATGGGTGCATGGCATGCAGATACTAATTGCATGGCGAATAACAATTATTCATCCTCTCTTCTAGATGAATTCAAAAGCAATAAGACCAAATGTTATGAACTCTCTGAAATTGGTGGGCATGTTGTTGAGTTTAGGTACATATATTATCTGCACTTCTGTGACACTGTTTTCCATGCTAATCATGTACGCTCATGTATTATTAAGTTTAACCACATGTATCCCTATGCAAATGGAATAAGCTGCTGCATGTTTTTTTATATTATATGCATCTCCCAATTCCGTCATGTGCATGGTTCTTTAGTATATGGAAAAGGCTAGAAGAGAAGGCTGCTAGAATAATAAGTTGGAACAATTGCTTTCATTTTCTGATTACCACTGATTCTTCTTGTAGGCCAGTGGCATGTCTCAACATTCTTGGTAGTTGACTTATAACTTATAAGCTTATCTGAGGTATTGAACTAGTGATTTACATGCAGCACTGACCAATATGGGAGTCGATTCATTCAGCAAAAGCTTGAGACAGCAACAAAAGAAGAGAAAGACATGGTTTTTGAAGAAATCATGCCGCAAGCTCTTACATTGATGACTGATGTGTTTGGAAATTATGTTGTCCAAAAGGTATCCTGCATGTCATCTTAGTTTCTCTGGTATCTTTCTGATTATTGTTTTATTTGTACCATCTAATCGAAGAATTTTGTGGTAGTTTTTGGAACATGGAAGTGCAGCTCAGATAAGGAAATTGGCTGACCAGCTGACTGGACATGTCCTTGCACTCAGCCTACAGATGTATGGCTGTCGAGTTATCCAAAAGGTTATCATGTCAATCCAGATTCTTGGTTAAATTTGAGGATGCCATACAATTAGGAAAAACAAAGCAAATAAACTCTAGAAACATTGAAAAGATATTTGAAAATTTTTTTTCTCTCGTTTCCTTCTGTTTTGAAGGTTCTGTCTCAATTTATTGACAAGAGTGAAAGAATTGATGATTTGTAGCTTTGATCTATTAATACACCCATTACTTCCTAGCCCATGACTTCTTCCTTTTTTCTATTTTCCTTTTTCACATTTGTGAATTATGATGGAAAGCTCAACTGTTCTAACTATGGGTGGGTGTAAACTGCTTTGTTATGTATAGGTGATAGAAGTTGTTGATCTGGATCAGAAGACTAAAATGGTTGCAGAGTTAGATGGGCATGTTATGCGTTGTGTGCGAGACCAGAATGGAAACCATGTTATCCAAAAGTGTATTGAGTGTATCCCTGAGGATGAAATTGAATTCATTGTTTCAACCTTCTATGGCCAGGTTGTTACATTATCAGCGCATCCTTATGGATGTCGTGTTATACAGGTAAATGACTAATCTTTTTTTGTAAATATAGCTGTAAACTGCCTTAGTTAAATATTTCTTCAACTTGATTGATTCAGATCACCATCTTCTTTGCCTTGCAGAGAGTATTGGAGCACTGCCATGATCCTAAAACTCAACGGATCATGATGGACGAGATTTTGCAGTCTGTCTGTATGTTGGCACAGGACCAATATGGGAACTATGTTGTTCAGGTATAATAATTCTAATGGCAAAGCATATGCTTTTTCCTATTAAGAGGTTTTTATATGCCTACACTCTCAGGTATTCATATGATTTTCTCTTTGCTGGCTACTTGGAAGGATAATGACCCAATTTGTTTTTATACTGTCAACATAGACCACCCATTTTTGAGAAATTTTCAACTTAGCTTACACTGATATGCTCGAGTGTCTTTGCAGCATGTCCTGGAGCACGGGAAACCTCATGAGCGATCTGCGATCATAAACAAGTTAACGGGACAAATAGTACAAATGAGTCAGCAGAAGTTTGCCTCCAATGTCATTGAGAAATGTTTGACCTTTGGTGATCCAACCGAACGACAGAGTTTGGTAAAGGAAGTTCTTGGATCTGCCAAGCAAAGTGAGCGCTTGGAGGTTAGCTTCTGTCCACCAGTGCCTTGGGAGCTATGTGATTTTATGATTAGTGATAGAAGTTTATTACATTTTTATTGTTTTTAGTATCCTCATGTTAACTCAGGTAAAATCTTCACTTTAAAGAATCAATATTTTGATCAGAGGGCAATGTTCTGTGTTCAACATAGTTCAATGCTTTCTCTTTTTTTTTAAATAACAAAATGTTAAAGAACACAGTTGTCCCTAGGACCTAGATTTGGATTCCATATCACTATATCAGCAAGAATCTGAAAAGTGCGTAAAGGTATTTTTAGTATGTAGTATATAGACAATTCCGCTGAAAACAAACACGATCCCTACTGTTGCCCAGATTTATTCAAAAATCAGAAAGCCCAAAAGAGTTCGTAACCATGATCATCATCTCTGGTAGATTGCTTTCTCTCATATGGTTCTTTTATGGATTCAGATCATGATGAAAGATCAATTTGCGAACTACGTTGTTCAGAAAGTATTGGAAACCTGTGACGACGATCAACGTGAGATCATCCTGACCCGAATAAAGGTTCATTTGAGTGCTTTGAAGAAGTACACTTACGGGAAGCATATAGTTGCGCGCATAGAGAAGCTTGTAGCTGCTGGAGGTACATCATACAATGACACATTTCCATGGCACCTGTGCACATTTGTTTTCTGTGGAACCATAATTTATGGCAAAAAAAATTGTTAATTTTCTGAGTTATTTGCCTGTACAGGCCTTCTTTCAGCTAATCTGATCACTTCGTTTTCTTTTATTTTTATGTGCAGAAAGGAGAGTTAGGATTCAGTCAGCATGCCCATCGTAGAAAGCATAGAAGAAAATTGTACAGCTAACGGAAGGCTAGTGCGGTTGCTTGTTGATCTTTATCACTGACGAACTTGTTTGGTAATAAACTAATAATAGAGTATTTCTTCTTTTGTACATTGGGAGTTTAAAATTAGCCGGCACGTGATGCCTAATGGTGAAGCCCTTGCTGAGCAAGTAAATTTATAACTTTTATGAATGTAAAGAAGAGAATATAAAGGAACTGTAAGAGAGTTACGTTATCGAGGCTGTACATGTGGATAAATTTGTGAGACGCATTCTGTTGCCTGTGATGGTCATGAGCTCATGATGTGTAAACTTTTGTTCAACTTGGTATGCCGGAAATGTGCCTTTTGCTTTTGAAATGTTGATGGGTGGTTTGCTGTTGTGTCATCTTCAATTCACATTTATTATATGTTACGGCCCATCAGATTTCTCCGATCAATGAAGATTTTGATGAATCTCTCTTTTTTTTAGGAGAGATTTTGATGAATCTCTGGTGGAAAGAACACCTACTTCTTTTGCCTCCAACTTGCTCTCAGTGATCTCTTGTTTCATGTATTCGCTGGCATGCTAAGATTGCTGACATTGGATATAAATCTATTATTCACATCCGTACATTGATTAGCAAACAAAAGGAAACCCAGTGATTCTCCTCAAAGTAATGACATGTTCGTGGGCATTCTAAGGGAAAGCACTGAAATCCTCTAGAAGACAGGAAGACTGAAGTCGAATGTAATTGCGTTGGGGGTAAAAAAGAATGATAAATCATGTAGTGAGCATGTAGTTAAGTCTTAGGAAAGATGATAGCCAACAAAAGCGGGAAGCCGTGATTAGATTTTAAATGACAGCATGCGAGCATGGAGATGAAGTTCTCATGACGGGTCACCATGACGTACCATCCTCATGATCTGCATTTTCGACGAATTTAAAGAAACAAAATTAGTAAATATGCTTCACTAAACTTCATGAACAGTCAGAAACTTATCAATTTTGAGAGTTTTCAGGCTCTACAATCAATCCTAAGCATTTCAGGTTAGAATTTACGCAACTAAAGAATCAATCAAGAATATGATGACATCTATTTGGAGCTCCGGAATCATGACTTATTCTGCCCGTAGTCAAAGTCATGTATAGGCGTATACAGTCATCTGGTACGGCCATCGCCCGCGCAGATTATGCTCATTGGTGGTCATCATGACCATAATGGTCTCATGATGACTTCAATGATCATTTCTGTAATAACCATGCAATCGTATTTTCTTGTGATTTAAAGACAAAGCAATCAAAATAACCGAGCTCAGACTTACCGCACTGAATGATCGTAAACATTTGGGGACCTGTAACCTTTCTTTTTCACTCCGTTTGTTCCTAGACCCTGAGTTGCTTTGAAATGGATAAGGCAACAAGCATTCTGGAATGGCATTTCCTAACCAGGAACTTATAAATATTAAGAACAATCATTGGATTTTCGTTTTTGAAGAAGATAGTCACTCTCTCACTGAACTAACTAAAAAAAATAATAATTGTAGACATTGCTTACGGTGAAGGTGCGTATCATGAATGCTCCACACTTCATAAGGGCACTGAAAAGATCACTGAAACTCTACATAAAGTGCTTTCAAAAGGAGAAAAAATAACTTCCTCACATTCAGAACGAGGATGTAGTCTGGCCATCACTCATCACCATCTTCAATCCTCTGACCAAAACCCCTCGGCCGAGTCTTTGCTCTGGCCGGTCCCTTATTTCCACTCTTCTTCTTTGTGGTCTCTTCTTTATCAAACATCTCCCTCTCCCTCTTCTGCAGAAACTCTTTGATTGCCAAGTAGATAACCTGCTCAAAATTCGACACCAACAGCGATGCACGCCAAAAGATCAAAGTTTTTTTTTTCTTCGGCCAATTCTTGAACAAAATGCAATCTTCAAGAAAAGTTTAGAGTCAATTTAATTACAACAACAACAAAGCTTTATCCCACTAGGTGGAGTCGGCTACATGGATCATACGACGCCATTCCGCTCTATTAGTAATCAAATCTTTCGGTATATCAATTTAATTAAACGAAGTAAAAATAAAATCAACTAAATTTAGATAAAAATGTCAGCTTTAGCTATGATTCGCAGAGGCCACTATCAAAACGCAGAGGATAGCTCGAAACTAGTCAATTCCAGGGTCATTGTTCACAAGTTAAGCACAAAATAAAAAAGGACTAGAGCGCAAGAGGCAGTCACTTTACCCCCGAAGATTACCCTTATAGATCCTGGTAGAAAAGATAAATCAAAAGAATGGGAACAAAGGGCGAGTGAGTACACGTTGAGGATGGAGAGGCCAACAAAGGCGACGAGGAGAAGGGAGGAGACAATGGTGGAGGTGATGCCATTGGCGGCGGCAGCTGGAACGACAACCGAAGCCTTCTCCACCGCGGATGACAAAGAATCCTCGGGCTCAGCCGAGACGCTCCAGAATCGACACCTTTTGATCGGAGCTTTCCTTCTCCATCTCCCAACACTTAGCTGGGAAGAGCGGCCGTCAAAGAAGGATTGCAGCAGAGCTTGTTTTCGGATTAGGGAGACGGAAAGCGGGAGAGAACTCTGGGTGCAGCGGCGAGAAGGAGGGACGATGGTGACGCGGTGGCTGTCGCCATCTCGCGCTTCCTCTTCTTTCACTTCTGTTTATTGAGCTGGCTGACGATGAAGAAGGTGAACGCAAGGGCGGAGAGAGAGAGAGAGAGAGAGAGAGAGAGAGAGAGAGAGAGAGAGAGAGAGAGAGAGAGAGAGAGAGAGAGAGAGAGAGAGAGAGAGAGAGAGAGAGAGAGAGAGAGAGAGAGAGAGAGAGAGAGAGAGAGAGAGAGAGAGAGAGAGAGTTCTGATCGGAGATTGCACTGATTAGAAATCAATCTCATAGCCGACGTGGACGATGGAAGACATTTTTTGCTTCATTATTGGTATATTTTTCGAGGCAATTACTTTTAGGATTAATTTCATGAATATGCATTAATAACCTTATGATTAATTCATATCGACTTTATGTCAAATATTACCATTTCATGCAATTTATATTTTTATATATATATGGAAAGGTAGATGCATCAAAGGATGACAAGTGCCACTTCCCACCACGTCACTTAAAAGGAACTGAAATAGTTAATTAACCCCGAGGATGTACTTAGCTATCAAGATCTCAATTTATCCTACGAAGTAAGTTATAGTATTATTTTTCGTTTACTTTAAATGGCATGGTTGACAACGTTGGCTGGTTATGTTATGCATGTCCTCCTCATAGGATCATAGTTTGATTAATTTGAATGAATCAGAATTACAACTATTCTAAATATATCAGAAAATGTGCATCATTATTATATCAACCTCAATGCTAATTTTTCTCTCTGTAATATTCATTTTAATTATATTACTATTATTATAATATATGCGTTATACGTACTTTTTTAAAGGTATTTTAAGTAATTATATGTTCGAATTTCGAATATCATAACTAAAAGTTTTATCTCCTTCAATATAAAAAATAAATCTGTTTCGGAAATTTAAATTACACACCCTTTTACATAAATTTAGATTACTATTCATGGGAATAGAAAAATGCAAAGAGAAAAAAAAGTGGAAGTAAAGAAGGGAAAAAAAGTGCGACGAGTTTTGCAGCGGGTCGAAACGCTGCGCTCGCTCTTGTTGGAAGGCGCATGCTTCCACCAAAACAACGCAAAGCTCTCCAAACCCTGATACTAACACCACCGCCACCACAACTCCGCCGCCGCTAACCTTATCGTCTTCCTCCGCCGCTCTCCGCCCCCCGCCTAATCCTTCGTCACCGGCACCAGGCCCGGCGTCCACCAGGTACTTCTCTCTCTCTCTCTCTCTCTCTCTATCGCCCTCCGACCTGATCTGGACGGATCCGATCGGGTCCTTTTTAGATCCAGTGGTATCACCGCGGAGTCCGCCCCGGAATTCGCCTCCATATAGCGAACTGGAAGCGCCGGCGTTTTGGTACGAGAGTTCCGTGATTTCTTCGAAGTAGGAAATCGGTTCATACTAATAGGGTTAAAGCCTGAAGAATCCACGTTTCCGGCGGGAATACCCATTTCAAGATTTAAGAACGCATCGTAGTTTTAGCATATTTCTGAAGTCTGAAACTTATGAGTTCCTGCTAATCCCATTTTACACAGAAATCAGATGTTAGGGCTGGCTTAGTTGAATCTTGGTATCATACATCATCGTTGGCATGCCTAGTTCGGTGTTGAGTCGCCTCAATCTGATAACCGCGTTTGTTCTTTTTTCTCGGGAATGTTCTGGGTTGAATCTCTAAGTTTCTTTCCTGCAGTTTGATATTCACATTAATAGTTGGTTACAAGGGCACATTACTTCTATCTATAGGGATTCCATGACAATTCTTGCATGCTAGCTTTTTTCGGCCACCATTGCTGGTTACATGGATTTTATTATTGTATAAGAGGCAAGTTGGTAGACAATTATACCCTCCTTAGGCGATTCTTCATATCTATATTGCTTGTGATTGTACTAAAGATTCCATCTATAGCCTATCTGCTTCTATATAGGACAAATGAAGAAGTTGTTGGAGTGGAGATAACGTAGTCTTAGAAGCAAATCTGGCGATCCATAGTGTATAGTTGTGTCATTGATCCTGCTCTTAGTGCTCTAAGCTTGTTCTTCATCTCAAACCTTTTGTGGGCCATCTTACTTTTTTAAATGTGAAGCTGAAGGCGAAACTGGTTCTTTGCAATTCTGCGTCACAATGTTTTTTATGTAGTTAATTCATCTTTATGTTGATGGATAATCATTTATGGCAGGCAATAATTATTGTAGCTCAGGTGTTTATCAATATAGAATCTAATTCAATTTATGTTTTTGAAGAAATGGCAGATACAGTTGTCTCAAGCTTCTGGGGGCCTGTTACATCTGGGAAGGAATTATGCGAGGAAAACTATGCTCTTTCTTCCTATATTGCGGAATTCTACAACACAATATCGAATATTCCTTGTGTTATTTTGGCACTTATTGGGCTCATAAATGCTATCCGACAAAGGTTTGAGAAAAGGTTCAGCGTTCTTCATATATCAAACATGATACTTGCTATTGGGAGCATGATATTTCATGCTACATTGCAGCATGTGTAAGTTTCTTTTTTCTTATGAATTTTTAAATGATTTAAACTATTGGTTTGTTAATATCCTTGAGTTTTATTCGTTACTCTTATCAATTATCTTGAAATTTTCTCTAAAAAAACTATCTTGAAAATTGCTGATAACTCAGAAAAAGCTTTGTATTATAGGGGAATTTTGTTGGATTTCTGTATATTCACAAACCTAAGCTATGACATGTGGATATGTTTATCTTTTCATAGTTTCCAAGAACATGATTTTTCTTATGCCTAATGTTTTGACCTTTCCAATGAACGTTAGTTCATCCTTAAAATAGAAACATTACATGAAACCGTTATTTTTTTTCAAGTTGGCGTGGTGAATGCTGGTAAAGCGATGTGTTTTATTAACTTTTGCCCCTTGCTGGCATGTTAAAAATGCTGATTTGTTTTGAAATGAGTTGCCCATAATTCCACGACAACCTTATTACATCCAGTGAGTTTAAGTTCAAAAATGATTTTTGCTGAGGGATTCTTTAAAGGTTTAACATGATGTACAAGTTTTCACCTGATGGATCTCTTGTAAATATTCTTTTATCTCTAGTAGTTAGTAACTCTTATGAATCCTCTAAACTTTTGGTATGGTTCATGTGATTCAAGTTGACCGTACATATTTCTCATAACACATGTAAGCTAACATAGAAAGGCATTAATAAAGTTCCACAACTTGGCTTCTCAAAATAGAAGAAAGAAAAGAATAACTCATATGTAGCCTTTAAATCACTTTCTACTGATCTTGTACGGTTGTATTAAAGTAGTTTTAACATAATTGATATCTAGAGGTTTTCAGAAAAAAAAGATTGAGATGTAGAAATTTGCTTGTTGTCGTGTTCCCCACATCCGAGTACTGAAAGGAATTTAAGAGTGGGATTCTTCCCTTTCTACACAGCCTATAACGGAATACAAATTATTGTTTTCGTGTGTGGTGGATTTCCTTATCAATGGTTTAATGTATGACTGACTGGTTTATAGCGTAGATCACGACACCATTTTCTCATCCTCAAAATCCAGCCTCTTAATTACTCACATCAATTATCGTTGATCTAGGTTCTCTTTGTTGTGTCTGAATTTCCTGAAGCAAATTGTGCTCATCATCCATGCCTATGTCATTGTATTCATTAGTGTTTGTTTTAACTTTATGTAACTAGATCTTCACTTAGAGAATGATTGGTTAAAGGGTATTCAAGAGTTCATGCTTATGATAACTATGATACTCTAGACCATCATATGAAATGAACGCTTGCGAGTGTATTCTGTTGCAGCCAACAAAGTAAACAAGGAATGCATTGCCAGCTATAAAACATAACTCATTGTGCTAAGAAGGATTCATAATAATACCTGTAAATTCCTCAAAAAAAAATGATAATACCTGTGGAGAGATTTGACACCTTTAATTTTTTATCTGCTCCAGATTTTCCAGAAATCAGTTTTTAGTAATAAACTTATGGATTTAATGAAGGTGCCCCTCTTATTCTCAAGTATCTATGGAGTGGTATCTACTAATAGCTTGCCATATTTTTTTTGTAATCAAATGCTCTTATCCGCATAATTGATGAGTTAATGTTAGTTATTTCCCAATCTTTCCTTGAGATTTGAAGCTTAATGTTTTTCAAAAAAATTTCTGTTCACCTCAATACTGTTTGGTCTCTTAAGCTAAGTGACACAATCTTTATTACCCAGAAATTTGTTTTCTTGGCACTGATTTTATCATTTTAAATTCATTTTCAGGCTACAACAGAGTGATGAAACCCCAATGGTGTGGGAAATGCTGCTGTACCTTTATGTCCTTTACTCACCAGATTGGCATTATAGGAGCACCATGCCCACTTTTCTTTTTCTCTATGGCACTGCATTTGCCATTATGCATTCATTGTTGCGTTTTGGCATAGGATTCAAGGTTCACTATGTTGGCCTTTGTCTTTTATGCATCCCGAGAATGTACAAGTATTACATTCAAACAAAAGAGGTAGCTGCTAAGCGACTAGCAAAGCTATATGTTGCAACATTGGTGCTTGGCACATTCTGTTGGCTGTTTGACCGAGTTTTCTGTCAGAAGCTAACATATTGGTATATTAACCCTCAAGGTCATGCCTGGTGGCACGTGCTTATGGGGTTCAATTCATACTTTGCGAATACATTTCTGATGTTCTGCCGTGCTCAGCAACGTGGATGGGAACCCAGTGTTGTTCACATTTTTGGGTTTTTCCCTTATGTGAAGATTCAAAAAACCAAGAAACAGGAGTAAGAAAGAAAAGGAAAGGCTAGTTTTGTTCTCCGACTCTCCTTGAAAATGTGTTCTTTGTGGAAAACAAATCGTTTCAAAATGTAAATGGACAATTGGGAACATGGACCTTGAAGTTTGACTGGTTCCACCAGTTCTCGGAGTAACATTATCTGGGACATTCTGTGTACCATATTTAACCCGTGGGGTTCGGCAATGATTTTCCCTTTTTTCTACAGTATACATAGTTATAGACTTCTAGTTCTTCCTTTTGTTGTTGTTTTTGGATCTAGTTTATTTGGCTAGTCAGCTGTCAGGAAACAACATATTGTGTCCCTGTGCTTTAATGATCAACTTTGTTTGGCAGGTGGTTTTGGGCGTGCCGGGTACCTTGGTTTTGCTAATTGGTGGAACCCGTGGGAGGATATTGTTTCCTCATTGAGATACTGTCATTACAGTCTAACGAATTTGTGTCCATGTAAAATCACTCATTTGTGTTTTATGGCCCTAGTGTAACTTGTCATAGCTTCTGACTTATCTGATGGATGGCTTAATGTTTGTGCAATATATCTGAGGTGTTATCTGGTGAGATCATCCATCTCGGGTTGTGCTCGGATGGGAGAAAAGAAATCAGTGTTCAACGCACTCAGCCATCCCATTTGGTTGAACAAATGTTAAATCATACCTAGCCTTTGTGGCTTATCCGATTGACGAATGACAATGCAAAAGTGGCACTTAACTGTTCATAATAACATTATTGCGACTCTCATTTCTCTTGGATAGATGCGAACGGCCTACGCTCACATTCTGGGTATGCATCCATCTGACTGATGTTTGGGTTGCAAGGAAGGAGGGGTAACTTTTGCGAGATATTTGGGTAATTGCACGGCGAAGACTTTTGGTTTCAAACTCACTGATGTGCATCTAATACTATTGAAAGTTATTGAAAGTACAAAGATATTTGGGGAACAAGGACCGCTTCCTCAATTGTTATTGAAAGTTGACATCTAGTACATCTAATACTATCACACACCTGCTCTACTCTTTCATCAGACGTATTGACCAATTGGGATATAAGTTCGAGCTTCTCAAGAAAACAAAAAAAAAATGAATTTTAACTAATAATTACCATGAATTATATTTTAGGTAAGTTTTAAAAGGGAAATCTAAACTTTTAAGAAGTAATTAATTTTTAGATTAGCAGTAATACTAACTTTTATTACAATGTTAAAATTTAAGATCGCTAAATATGGATTTAACTTTACGACACTGATGAATAGCTTTTAGTATAATATTATTTTATATTCATATAGGCCGAAGTTTGATTGATTCTATATAATGTTAAAGTTGTAAAAAGATAAAATATGAATTTAAATAGAAATTGTGATATATCAATCATTTATGTACGTGATAATTGTTATATCAATATTTAATATTTTCTTAACGAAAATATAGTAATGGATCATTTCTGTAATAATGTAAAAGTTTATGTCAGATCTTTATGTTCCTCTATTTTGTAATGAATTGGATATATACGAGAAGCTAAGGATATGGTAGTAATCTAATTTCTATTTATGAATGAATGTCACTGATGTTAGTATGACTTTCGAATGATTTTGAAATTTATTTTTGTTAATGTGAATATTATATTAAATGACAAATGAGAAGTTGATATTTGATTCTTTTCTAATTAAAAAATGAGTCAAGAATTGACATATTAGTTCAGACAATCGCGAGGTTGATATTTTCTTGTTGTTTAAAAATAAATCAAGTGCATTAGCACTAGTTTTTTTATCTGATTTAATCTATTTAAATGATTTTCTAATATCAATTGAAACATTTTTAAATTAACCTAACATTCATATGAAAGTATGATATTTAGTTTTAAATCTAATGTACTATGAGAATGTTGAATCTAGCATGATTATTAAGTTGTTCTAATCTATCCACAACAAAATATTAGATGAACATCTATTATTTAATTGTTGTCCTAACTCCTTGCTACTATGAATTGGTCACATTTGGATAATTATAATCAAATATGCACAAGTTATCATTCCGGGGCACAAGTTATCACTCTTATGAAACATTATCCATATCTGATAATGGAACTCATTTAATTGCTGTCCAAATCTATACTTATTTAATTCTTATTTGAAAACTTGGATACCTGTTGTCTTGCTGTTTTGAACCACTCATATTTAGAAGTTATCATTCCGGGCATAAAGTTATCATTTTTGTATAATGATTTCATTTCTGCATAACACCAAGTTGCATTTAACAATTGAGTTGATATATATATGTTGTCATAATCCATACTTGTTTAATTTCTATTTAAGAACTTTGATGCTTATTGTTTTGGCTCCTCTAGCAGGTAATATGAAGCTGCAAAAGGCTGGAAAAGGAGGGGGCACCACTGCAGTGCAGGCCAAAAACCTGCTGGAATCAGTTAGAATTTTCAGGACCATTGGACAGATGGCATTATCAGATGCTATGGAGCATTCTGATCTGTATCAAAGGGTGCACATTCCACATATAAAAGCTGGGAAAAACCTGGAGAATAGGGGGGAGGCTCCAATAGCAAGGGTGGCTAGACCAAGAAGCCAGGAGGAGGAGTCGAGGAGAGCTGCTGCAATCTGATCCTGTCGACAGTCTTCTTGCAATCTGATTTCAGGATGTTTTGTATCAGCTTTCTTATTTCTTTTGTGTCAATCTATGTAATTATGAGGAGCTAATTTCCAGCTCTCCTAGGATAGGTAGTAATCTAGTTTAGTTATGGATGGAGTATGAACATTACTGATTTCCTCTGATGTTAGAACTATTCTGATTTCTTGAATTCTGATTTTTATTGAAGTCTGTTTGCCATTGTGAACCTTGATTGTATAAGAAATCGAGAGGTTGATTAATGGTTTTCAGCTTGTTCAGAAATGAATCAAGAAACAATGACACTTCTTTGATTTCAATCTGATATTGAGTTTGATATGAATCTAATTTTTTTTATTTTCTTTGGCATTTTTTTTATCATTGTGAAGCCCTAATTTAATCAGCAACTGAGAGGTTGATTTTATGCTTTCCTTGATGTTCAGAAATGAGTCAAGATGCAGTAATAACTGATAGATTTCAATCTGTAATTAAGTGTTCAATGCTTCTAAATTAATTAATGTTGGTGTAGATTTCAGTTGCATTTGTAGTCGAGAGATTGATTCTAAATCCCCTTGCTGTTTAGAGTTAAACCAAGAAGCACTAGCATTAGTATTGGATTTAATTATATTCCTGATTAGTTAATTGAATCAATTGTCCTATTAGAATCAAGGTTAATTAATGATGATACCATTTCAAGCCTTACTGAATTGTTAAATCTGAAAACATTTTGGTCAAATCAGTAAAGAGCCAGGACTTATGCTCAATGATAACCTGATATAAGTGAAGATCCTCTTCTTATTCAACTAAACTAATTAATCATATGAGAATATGATAATTAGTTTGATTCATTTATACTTTGATAACAGCCTTTTCTCAAGTTGAGTTAGAATTGACTTATATTGATAATTTGTTCCAATCCATCCATAGCTGAATTAGATGAACCACCTTCCTAGGAGAATCTCCCATTGATTGATAATCCCTTTTAATCCTTAGTTTAGCATCTAGATTTTAGTTCATATCAACTATTAAAACACCAAAAATAGTTACCCTTTTTGCCATAATTTAAGTCTATTTTCACTTTTCTCTATTTCCTATTTTTACCATTTAGTTTATGGTTAGTCTAGATTATTTTAGTGAGTTTGGCCTTCAAATCACTGTGGATATGACACTTGAGTTTATTACAATTGACCTGTGCACTTGCAGTAGAGTGAATTAGGGAGTTTGATCAAATTTTGGGAAATCTCAATTCTGACCTACAAATTCGACAAGTTATCATTGCTCCACTTAATTTACATCATGTACATAATCAACAACTAATAAAATGAACTTGTATCCAAATGTGTTCGAAAAGGATCTCATATAATCAATTCCCCATACATCAAAGATTTCAACTTTCATAATTCAATTTTGGGGCATTCCATTTCTTTTGGAAATTGTCCATACTCTTTGACATATGTCACATCTCTTCACATAAAGATGAGCATCTTTAAAAAGAGAAGGTCAATAAAATTCTGATTGAAGTGCTTTAACAACTGTCTTTTGAGTAGTTTCATGTCCTGAAGAGTCACATTGATGTAGAATGTCTTGAAATTTAGATTCTAACACACATCTTCTAAACGTCTTTTTGAATAAAAATGGATGATCCCAATAATAATCCTTGACATCATGAGAGAACTTCTTCTCCTGCAGGTACGAGTAATCAATCGGAATGATTCCAAGAGCTAAATAATTGACAATATCAGCACACAGTGGAGCTTGATTAACTGAGATGGCCATTATAAAATCATCTAGAAAAGAGTCATTAATAGGAATTGTTGCATATTTAGAACCTCCTTCCAATCTAAACAAACGGTTAGCTACTAAATTTTTAGTGCCTCTTTTGTCTCTGATTTCCACATCAAATTTCCGAAGTAATAGAATCCATCTGATCAATTTTGGAAATTTGTGGGTGTAGTGATAACTTGCTGAATTTTATGTAAAAGTGCAATTTTTCAATTTTTGGTCTCCCAACTCACTAACTGCAAGTGCACAGGTAAGTTATAGTAGACTCAGATTGTCGTATCCACAAAAATTTGATGCCTAAGACTCCCTAAAATAATCTAGACTAGTTCTACTTTAGTTGCTAAAAATAGGAAACTAAAGGAATTGGAAAAAATAGATTTTTAATTATGCAGAGTGATAACTATTTTTGGGGTTTTGAAAATCTATCAAAACTGAATTATAAATGCTAGATTATAAGCTAAAAAGGTTTACTATCTATAACGAAGGTTCTCCTAGGAGTTGGAGTTCATCTAAATTAAAATTATGGATGGATTGGATCAAGTTATCATTAAAAGCTCAAATCTAATTCAACCTTGGATATAGCTGCTCTCACAACTCAATTGGCCCTGAACTAATCAATATATTATCATATAATTGTTAGTTAGGTTGAATTAGAAGAGAATCTCCACTGAAAATCAAGTTATCATTAGGCTCCAATTCAAGTTCATGCTGATTTTGTCAATTTTTTATAAAAATCTGAAGTGATAACTTTTAGAGGCAATCACAAAATGAGAAAATCACTTCAAATAGCTAAGCATGGGTGAAATCTATCCAATAATAGTGCTTGTGCTCCTTGATTCATCTCTGAATTTCAAGTGGACCCAAAATCAGCCTCTCGACTACAATTGAAGTGAAATCCACACACACACAAATTGATTGGAAGTACAAGGCATAAAATCTCAGATTTGGAATTCACAATTGTCATTGCTCCTTGGCCCATCTCTGGATCTCAAGGAAGGTCATAAGATCACCTCTCAGTGGAAGGTTAAAATAGGATTTAACAATGGCAATTGAATTCCAAGAAAATCAGAAAATAGAAATCAGCAAGATAATGGCACATGGAAATCAGCATTGTTGCTCATTGGAATTCAGGATTTTCCAAATGGTTCTTGATTCATCTCTGGATAACAAGAAATCCTTAGGGTTCACCTTTCAGTGATTGAATGAAATCAAAGGTTCAAGTAGCAAATCAGATTCCAAAAGAATTCATAAAACAGATTTCAGAATTGCAAATTCAGAAATCAGATTGGGGAAAAACAGGTTTGAATCATAAAGAATGTCAAGTATCTTGATTCATTTCTGAATAAGATTGGGACCAATATCAACCTCTCAGCTGTTCAATTGATCAAATTCCCAATGAGAAACAGATTCAAGGAAATCAGAAAATCAGATTCAGGAAGTTCAGAAAATCAGGAAATCAGAAATCAGATTTTCAACCAAAATGGAATCCAGTAACTTGGCATTGATTCCTAATTCATTTCTGAATAAGGGCTAGATCAAATGATAACTTCTCAGTTATAGATTGCAAATGGGATCTAACAATGGCAAGAACAGACCCATAACATTGCAGAAATTAGAAATTTCAGGATTGAGTTCAGTGCAGGAAATCAGAATGCAGGAAGCAGATTTTAGAAATGGAATCCAGAAACTTATCATTGATTCTTAATTTATATCTGAACAAAGGTTAGATCAAATGATAGCTTCTCAGTTGTAGATACAAGTAGGACCTAACAATGATAAGAACAGATTCATTTCAATGCAAAAATCTAAAAATCAGAATTGATAACAGTTTGGGATTGATTTCTGTCCATATCCATCCAAATTAACCTAGACTATTACCCTATCCTAGAAGACATAGAGATTAGCTCCTCATAATTACAAACTTAGATACAAAATGAATTGAAGAATAGGTAGAAATCATCCTGGTTTGAAGCTTCTCGGCCAGAACTCCAGCAGCACAGCAATCCATCTTCAAACCCTTGCTTCCTTGGTGCAGAAACCCTTCTCCAAACCCTACAATGGCCAGCCCCCTTTCCCTTCCAGAAATTCCAGCTTTTATATGTCTTATATCCACCCTTTGATCAGCATCATAATGCTCTACTATGCCCTAATTATGCCATCTGTCTCTGCTTAGAATATCCTGCTGCTGCAGCAACTTTTTGGACAGAAAAAGTAGATGGTCCCCCCCTACTTTTTCTCTTTGTGCAGAATTGTTATTACCTGCTGGAAAGTCCACAACAGTAAACATCAAAGCTCTTGAATATGATTTAAACAAATAAAGCTTAAGACAATGGTATATATCAGCTCAAACACCAAATAGGATTGGGTGTTGTGCAGGAACAAAAATCACAAATTAGAATTGATACTTATGGAACCCGGAATGATAACTTTGCAAATTTCATGAAAAATGTCTAAATATGAGTGGTTCAAAGCATTGAAGGCATCAAATGGATTAGGGTGGCAAGTGAGTGAAGTCAGAAATCAAATATGAATAAGATTTCATAAAAATGATAACTTGGATGCCAAAACGATAACTTGTTTGCCTTAAAAATGATAACTTGTCATAACTTTTATTGTGGTTATCCAAATGTGATCAACTTTGAACAACAATGAGTTAGGATAATAATATAATGAATGCCTAAGGTCTTTGTGCAGAATTGATAGTTTTGCATATCGAAATGATAGTTTTGCCCTTTAACGATAACTTGGTAATGGAAAAATGATAACTTGTTCAAATGGACTTAAAACTTTGCACAAGTTGAGATATGACCATCCAAATATGATTCATACATGATAATGATGGATTTAGGGCAAGAAAGTTATTGAAAATCAGTTCACTCAAAATAATGATAACTTGGCCTTTTGGAGTGATAACTTGTCTTAAAAATGATAACTTGGCATAGAAATGAATTATTTATGGATTTTGGCATTTCAGAACCTCTATGCACATGGAATTAAGTATAAAATGAGGAAGATCAACTAGTTATCACAATCCATGCATTCCAAACATAATTTGCCAAAAGTTACGCAAAATAGGGGCTCGATATGTATGATTTGAATAGAAAATGGGTTAAAACATACTATGATCGGCTAGTGATCAATAATGAGATGTCTCACAACTTGATGATTAATGTATACAATAAGTTCCAACTAAATATGATCTGATTCAAAAGCAAATAGCACAGCTAATAGCCCCTATTCAATAATGGCGTAATTGATTTGAGCTTCATCAAGAGTCTTGTTAGCATAGTAAATAATATGTCATTTTTTATCTTTCGTTTGGCCTAAAATTTCCCCTATTAGAAGCATCAGACATCACTTCAAATGGCAAAGACCAATGTGGAGGTTGTACAATTGGGGCTAATGTTAGAACTTATTTTAGTTGATTGAGAGCTTTCAAACATTTTTTTGTCAAAATTGAATTCAGAATAATTTGTTAGCAATTTTGTGAGGAGTCTAGCTACCACTGAGAAGTTTTTATAAATCTTCTATAAAAATATGCATGACCTAAGAAACTTCTATAGAAATATGCTTCTCAATAGCTTCAATTGTGGCTTTATTCATTTCAATTCCTCTGCTAGAGATAATGTGTCCTAAAATAATTCCTTCTTGAATCATAAAAAGAAATCAAGTTGGATTCCTTGCATATTTGTAGTACTTTTGTCAAATTCTCTAGAGAGTTTTCAAAAGAATCTCCATACGCAAAAAGTTATCTATAAAGACTTTCCTAATGTCTTCAATGAAATATGAGAAAATCGACATCATACATATTTGAAATGTAGTTGGGGCATTGCATAAACCAAATGGCGCTCTTCTATAAGCAAATGTCCTATATGGACATGTAAAAGTCATCTTGTCCTTATCTTGAGGGTGAATTGGAATATGTAAGCATCCTCAATAACCATTTAAGTATTAGAAATGAGAGTGCTTGACTAATCTTTCTAAGACCAATGAAAGGAAGTGGAAAATGGTCATTCTTTGTTGTCTTATTTAATTTTCTAAAATCAATGCACATTTTTCATCCACTTACTGTCCTAGTACATATCAGCTCATTAGAATCAATTTTTACAATTGTGATTTTAACTTTCTTTGGCACAACTTGAACTAGACTAACTCATTCACTATATGAGATGGAATAAATGATTCTAGCATTAAAAAGCTTTAGCATTTTTTTCTTCACAACTTTTTTTCATAATTGGATTCAATCTTCTTTGACCTTCAATTGTGGGATTATAATTATTTTTCATGAGAATTCTATGCATGCACATTGAGAGGTTGATTTCTTTAATGTCATCAATTATATATTCAATCACTTCTCTGTATAGTTTCAATCTCTCAAACAGTTCCTAAACTTAATTTTGGGGTAACCTAACATTGATTAGCACTGGATACATGGAGTTTTCCCCTAAAAAATCATACTTCATATTACTAGAAAGTGGCTTCAGCTCCAATATGGGAAAATTCTCTTCTTTAACAATACTTGCCTTAATTTCAGTAATAAAAACTTCTTGCATCACATTCTGAATTTCTGATTTCTCTACCGATTTAATTACATTCAAAATAAAATGGCAAGCCTCATCTTCATAATCTTCTAGTTTCCTCAAGTGGTCAAATATCAAAATCTTTGTAAAGCATCTTCAATTGAAATGATTGCAGAAACGTGTTCCACTAGCTGATTAATTTGCCTATCTTCAAGGTCTTCATGTTAAAATTTAGGACTACTAATAACTTGGGCCAAATTGAATTATATCTTGTCTTTTCCAATCTGAAATGTCAATCTTCCTTCTTTGACATCAATTACAACTGTTGTAGTAACTAAGAAAGAATTAGAATTGGAATATTCAAGTCTTCATCCATATACAGAACAACAAAATCTATAAGAATTAGAATTTTCCAACTTTCAGTGGTATGGCTTCAAGAATTCCATATGGCTATTTGATTGATCTGTCAGCTAGCTACAAAGACATATTTGTTGGGGATCAATGAACAATCAAAACAACGAAAGAAAGAGAAGATGAACACAAAGATTTTAATATGGTAAAATACTCTTGATCAATGTAGACAAGAGAGAAACATCTAAAGGCAAAGAAGGCCGCCGCCTGAACAAATCCACTATGAGCAAAAAGAGTACATCATAATAAAATCCTAACCCTAACGGACCAAGCCATTCGCTTCCGTCACAGATACTCATTTATCCTTTTTCTCATTTTTTCTCATATTTTTCACAATTTTGGGTACATGGTACATAATTTAAGGTACATCAACAAATCTCCATCTTGACTTAAATTTTACAAAACTCCCAAAAAATAAATGTCAACATGCTCTCATTTGCCGAATGGCCCACATGAGACTAACTTGATCTTTGCAAAATGTCTGTCAAGTCTGAACAATATTCAAACTTGGCAATAGGTAAGCTCTTTATCATCATATCTGTTGGATTGTCATGGGTGCTAATATTTTAAACTTGAACATTTTGCTTTTCCACAATATCACAAACAAAATGATATCTCACATCAATATGCTTTGTCCTTTCATGATGCATTTGATTTTTCTTAAGATGTATTGCACTCTGACTATCATAATGTATAACAATAACTTCCTCCTTGATAGTGAGCTCCCCAACTAATTCTCCAGACAACTTATTTTATAGCTTTAGTGATGACCATGTATTCAGCTTCAATGGTGGATAATGCTACTATATCATGCAAAATAGCTTTCCAACTCATAGCACAAAGAGTAATAATAATGACATAACCAGTTAGGGACCTTCTTCTATCGAGATCTCTTGCAAAATCTAAATCGACATAGCCAATTAGTCCAATTGAACTTCTACCAAATTCTAAGCATACATCATAAGTACCTCTTAAATATCATAATTTCCACTTAACAACTTTTCGGTGCTTCTTTCCTATATTAGATATATATCTACTAACAACACTGATAGCATGAGATATATCTGCATGAGTGTAAATCACTACATACATATTGCTATCAATTGCACTACAGTAAGGAACTTTTGACATATATCTTTTTTCTTCATCAGATTGTATTGAACATGAAGCTGAGAGTTCAAAATGTGTAGCAATTGGTGTACTAACAAAATGCTCCAGGACTTCATCAGCCTTTGTATTTTGCATTCCAAAACGCTCCAAGACTTTCTCAATATACTTCTGCTGAGACAAAAATAATCTTCCTACACTTCTACACTTCCCAAAATCTTCTTTACTGCTCCAAGATCCTTCATCTCAAATTCAGAATTTAACTTATTTTTCAAATTGTTAATTTCAGATATGTCTTTTGTTGCAATTAAAATATCATCAATATAAAGCAACAAATAGATGAATGAACCATCGATTTAATTAAACACAACTATAATATTTGCTTCTAATAAAATCAATATTCAACATGAATGAATCAAACCTTTTGTATCATACAAAGACTTCTTCAGATGACAAACTTGATCTTCTCTACCTTCAACATGAAAGCTCTCTGGGTGCTTCATATATATATATATATATATATATATATATATATATCCTCTTCTAGATCGTCATGTAAGAATTCAATCTTAACATCTAACTACTCAAGTTCAAGATTCTGAAAGCAAAAATAGCAAGCAAATTACGAGTAGAAGTATGTTTCACAATAGGAGAGAACACATCATGAAAATCAACACCCTCTACTTGACTATAGTCTTTTGCCACTAATCTTGCTTTGTACTTTGTATCTTCATTATTGATCTCTTCTTTCTTCTTGAACACCCATTTGCAGCCAGAAATCTTCTTATTGATTGATTGTTTTACAAGTTCCCAAGTGCCATTGTTCTGTAGAGATTTTATCTCCTATTGCATTGTTATTAACCACTTATTGCAACCAGAACTTCGAATAACTTCATAATAGGGAAGGCTTAAGTGATTCAATATCTTCAGCAACACTTAATACATAAGCCACCAGTTCTTCAAAACCAAGTCTTTGAGGTGCTTTTATTTTCCTCATCTGTCTATCACGAGCTAACATGTATTGTTGTTGAGCCTAAGGTGATGTATGAATTTTAGGAGAATTAATAGTATCTAGAGCATCACTCTTTTCATCAAAAGGATTTAAAAGTTCTAACTTCACCTTCTCCAAATCTACTTATAATAAATTTCTTAATTTCAGGACACCATAATCTATAACCTTTAACACCAGATTTATAATAAAGAAATATGTACTTTCTAGCTATAGGTTGAAGCTTTCTATCATTAACATGCATATGCAGGACATCCGAAACCCTCAAATGTGAATAATTAGGAGGATTACATGACCACACTTCTTCATGAATCTTCAGGTCCAAAGATCGATGAGGAGATTGATTCACTAAATGTTATGTCAAGTTGGCAGCCTCTACCTAAAATTTCTTGCAAGTCCTGCATTTGACAACATACACCGAGCTCTCTCAAGTAAAGTTTTATTCATTCTTTTTGCGACTTGATTCTGTTGTCGAGTCCTCACAATTGTGTGATGCCTCACTATGCATTCTTAGTCACAAAAGTCATTGAACTTAGAATTACAAAATTTCTCTTAACGACTTTTCCAGATTGCTTCTCTAGCAAAGTCTTCCATGACTTGAATGTTTCAAATACATAATATTTATACTTTAGAAAATAGACCCAGACTTTTCTAGAGAAGTCATCAATAAATGTCAATAAAGAATCTGAGAAGGACCCCATAAATCTGAATGGATGTAATCAAGGGTTTCTTTCGTCTTATGAATGGTTGAGCCAAAACTAATTCTCTTCTTCTTTCCGAAGATACAATGATCACACAGCTCTAATTTTTCAATTTTTGCACTAGAAAGAAGACCTCTATTACTGAGAACTTGCATGTCATTCTCACTCACGTGACACAAACGCATGTGCCATAACTTTGTGCAATATTCTTCCTCTGAGTTAGATGACACTGTTGTTGAACCTATCACAATCAAACCATGGAGAACATACAAGCCCCCAAGTTTGAGGCCTTTCATGAGCACAAGGGCACCATGAGAAATTTTCATTCCATTAGACTCAATAACAACTTTGCAACCATTTGAGTCTAGATTTTTCTTTATATCAAGAACATGTCTGACTTCAGATAATGTTCTAACAATTCTATCATGCATCTTAATCTGGATGGACGCAATACCAACAGTCCTACAAGCAGCATTATTGCCCATAAGAATGACTCCATCTTCAACAGATTTATACGTGGACACATATGGTACGAGCATATAGAATCGAGAATCCATTCATTTGATGATCTGAATTTGTTTGATGTCGTTACCACTAGAATCTTTATTATTACTTTCTATTACACTAACATCTACGATATCAACCTTCTGATTTCCCTTCTCATTGCTCTCGTTGATCCTAGTCTGTAATTTGTAACACTGCTTTGATATGATCCTTCTTCTTACAGTAATTACAGATTTTTATCTTTGTTCTTCGACTTGGGTCTGAATTTATTTTGATTTTGATTTCTTGTCCGATGTCTGCCTCTTGCGATCAGACTTGCTATTCCAATTTTTCTTTACTGAGAAGTCTACCTTTAACATCTTCAAAAGTAATTTTGTCCCTATCATAGATCATAGTTTCTTTAAAAGTCTTATATGAGTATGGCAAGAACACAAAAATAACAATGCCTGATGTTCATCATCGACCTTGACATCTATGTTCTTCAAATCATTGATAAGGACAACAAACTCATTAATATGTGATTTGATCGACGTACCTTCGGCCATACGAAAGGTGTATAACTGCTACTTCAGCACAAGTCGATTTGCGAGGACTTCTGTGCAAGGACTTCCCGAGATCAGTCGTCATCATCTTTTGTGCGAGGACTTCCCGAAGAATATCATTTGTCTGGCACAACTAAATCACAGACATGGCTTTCTCATCGAGTTCCTCCCAAGCGAACGTCTCCATAGCGTCAGGCTTTTGACCTAACAATGCCTTCTTCAATCAGTTCTGAACCAAGATGGCAAGCATCCGAACTTGTCACAGACTGAAATCTATGTTCCCATTCAAACTTCGTTGTAGTCATCTTCATGGAAAAACTCAGCTCTGATACTAGTTTGTTAGGAATAGAACACCGAGGATCGATGAACAATCAAAACAACGAAACATAAAGATTTTAACATGGTAAAACTCTCTTGATCAATGTGAATAAGAGAGAAACATCCACGGGCAAAAGAGGTCACCATCAAAATAAATCCACTATGATAAAAAAAGAGTAGATCATAATAAAATCCTAATGGTCCAAGCCCTCTGCTTCCGTCACAGATCCTCATTTTTCATTTTTTTTTCTCATTTTTTTCTTTCGAAATTTTGGGCATAGGATACATAATTCAAGGCACATCAACAATATTGATGAGTTTCAAATCTCCAACTTCTAATTTTTCTGTATAGTGATAAGGAAATCACACTATCAGAAGCTCCTAAATCACACGTAGTCATTTAAATCTTTATATTTCAATCTCACGGAGAATTGAAAAACTTCTTGGATCCTTTAATTTTGGAATGAGTTTGTTCTAAATTATAATTGAAGCTTCTTCTTACCTAAAAATCTTTTTAAGAAACTTGACATATGAAGGCATTTCCTGAATGACTTCTACAAATGACACATTAATGTAGAGTTTCTTCATAATTCCAAAAATTTGTCATATAGTTGATGTTGTCTAGTCTCTCCAGTATTGTGAAAATAGAATAGATTGATAATCGACTTCCTCTTGAGTTTTTCTAGGCTTCTTTTACTCTTTTTTTATTCTTTCTCCTTCACAGTTACAACTTCTTCCACAAGCTCGTCTAATTCAGTTGATATTGGCATAATTCTAACTGAATTATCTTCAATAGGTTTTATTGGTTCTTCAATAACTCTATCACTTCTGAGTTAAACAACTTGCACTTACTCTTTAGGATTAATTTTAGGTTGTTCTAGAAAAAATTCTAGAATTCTAATTGAAGTACTAGCTTGCTGAGCTATTTGATTTTCAAGCATCTATTATGAGCACTTAAGTTTTCAATTTGATAAGCTAATTTCAGCATCACTTCATCTTCCTTCTCTTGATTCTTTGACAATGATTCCAGCAGTTCTTCCACTTTAGATTTCTATGGAGTTTGAACTTATTACTCATATGGTGGCCTTTGTTGCTGGACATTTGGTTGATTATAGGGAAGTGATTGATTCTTGGGCATAACCTTGGTTTGCCAATTAGAATTCTGAACCAATGGATCTTTATAATGATTTGCCTTGTAAAAAAAATAAGGATGATTTTTGTTAGTACTCAGGAGGAGGCTTCACACTATAATTCACAACTGCATTGACTTGATCAATAGTCTGCTCATATTGTTACAAAATTAAGTTGCAACTTTCTATTAAATGTCCTTGGTTTCCACAAATATCACATCTATTTTTTGTGGTGGATATCTTGTTGACCTTAGGTGCAATGTTGAGCTTCTCCAAAGCTTTTTTGTATTGCTTCTTCTACTATGGCAGAAATGGTCTCCACTTTGTTAACTTGATTATCAAATTGTGGTCTTCTTGCTCTGTCATGAGTTAGAAAATGATAATTCTTAACTATGTTCTCTATTAGTTGATATGTCTCATCAATATTCTTGGAAGCAAAAATTTCACCAGCATTAGCTATATGTAAAGCTACTTTAGAAGGATAATTCAGTCTGAAAATAGTTCACCAATTGCCTTTTCTTAAATTCAAGGTGTGGGCACGCTCTCAGCAAATCTAAGTCTTTGCCAAGCATGACAAATGTTCTCTTGATCTATTAATAGAAACTAGCAATTTTATTTTAATCGTTGTCAATCCTTCTAGGAGGAAAATTTTCAAATAGAAATAGTTGCACAATTGAGTCTGAACTTGCAATTTCTTTAGGAGTGAGAGACTTCTACCAAATCTTGACTTTATCTTTGAGTGAAAATGGAAATAATATGATGTAGATAACATCCACAAGTGTGTTGTGAAAGTGAATAGTGCTACAAATCTTCTCGAAATTATCCACATGTAAAGCTGGATCTTTAGTACCTAGCCCTACAAATTGATGTTGCATAATCATGGTGACTAGAGTGGATTCAACTCAAATGTAACAATAGGCAATGACTCCATCAACTGATTGGCATCTAACATTTCTAGATGAATAGCAATCTTCCAATGTTCTTGGGATAGACATGATTCGATTTTTTTTCAGTGTCTTCATTATTTTATCTCTTCTTCAAATTTTCTTCTTCTTCTTGCTTCTCTTTGAAATCTCCTTCTTCTATTGAATCTTCTCTCAGGTTCAAGATCGGATAGGGCTAAATAATTTTGGCTATCTGAATCCTACATAAATTGAAATTAGAAGTATCAAGTTCAAACAAGAAAAAATAGACAGAATTGACAGTTCAGAGTAATTGTGAAACTAAAAAATTAATGAAAACCTACCAAAGTTCAGCTAAGAAAATAAATGAAACTAATAAACAAAAGCACTACTAGCTAAAGGAAACATACTACAAAAGCAAGAAAACAACTCATCAAAGCTAACTAAGCTGAAAAATATGATAACTAGAAAAGTTTAAAACTAATCTAAACTATAGAAAGTGATACTAATTAGCCTCAAATCCTCGGCAACGATGCCAAAAACTTTATGAGTGTTGTAATGAGAATAATTAACTAACGAATTCATTCGACCCAAAACACAAAATGCAAAAGACATTAGTCTAGGTGTAGACCTTTCAGAACTTGAAGTGGACTACGATTTCGACATAGACTATATACAACTAAAAAGTGAACAAGGTCTACGCATAGACTATACACAACTAAAAATTGAACAAAATTTAGGCGTAGACTATGCACTCCTCACTTCACTCAACTACAAGTGCACAGATCAGAGTAGTATACTCGAATGTCGTATCCACAGTGATTTGAAACTTAAGATTCCTTAACTAGTTCTAAATTAATTCTAGATTTAAAAGGCTAAAGTAACAACAAAGCAAAAAGGAGAAAGACAAAGGCAAAATCAAACTAAAGCAGTGATATATAATGAAAACTAATTACTTAGCTGAAAATCTTAAAGTAGATTAACAATTAATAACAGATTCTATTAGGAATGTGGTTTATCTAATATTTTGCTATGAATATATTAGAATAATGTAACAATAATAATCATGTTAGATTCAACTTATAAAAATTTCTCTCACACTACATTAGACTTAAAACTAAATATCATATTTTCATATGAATGTTAGTTAGGTTGATTAAAAAAGGGTTCAACTATCATGGCACAAGTTTAAACTTTCATTTAAATCATAGTACAGAATTCATTACGGATGACCAAATAAGATTGAGAAAGATTACAAAAAATTATGTAAATATTTTTCTTTGTATACAACATGAGGAATGAAAATATCATTGAACAAGTTTACAGAATTTAAGATAACCAATACTCCTTAAGTTTTACATTTCACAAAGTGACTTTGATTTTGTTACAACTTATTTTAACAAAAATAATAAATAGGACTAATGCTCTCGACATCCTAATAGGACACAAGAGACACAAATCTTCTCGTTTTACCATGAAGGATGTTATAGAACACTTAAAAAAATCACCTTGCATGATCCCCAAAGAGCTATATTAATCTAAAAAATGTTAGAAACAATATAGTGAGCTAAAATAGCTCAATAAGTTGTTAACTCATAGCGTATGTGTTACCAACTAATCAATTCAGAAAGACAAAAAAGCATGCAATAATCATAATATCAAAATCAGTATTTTCATACACTTGATAATTTCATATATAACATACTAATCAGAAGCATCATACTCAATTTTTAATCAATATCATTTAAATCATACAAACATATATATGCAAATGCAACACTCTCATATGCACCAACTAGTCAGTTTGTATAGTTGATAAATGACTTCCAGAGGTGGTCCATACGCATTCTAAAGATGGCTTTCACCATGATTTCTCATGACACTTAACTCCATCTTATCTCATCCCTTTTTTTAGGAATAACGATAGATGGCTTCCAGAGGTGGCCGAGTTCTAGAGGTAGCTCCCACTATGATTTTTCACGATGTAGCACTCTCTTCACATCACTTAGCTCCATCTTATCTCATTTCATTTCTATGGAACATGTAAAAAAATGATAGACGCCTTTTAGAGTGGCCCATACGGATTCTAGAAGTGGCTCTCATTATGATTTCTCACGATGTAGTACTTAGCTCCACATAGCACTTAGATCCATCTTATATCTTTCCATTTCTAGGGAACAAAATAATTGATTGGATTCTAGAGGTGACCTGTGACAACTCAAAAAAAAAAAAAAAGAACATAAACTAATGGGCCTGTAATAGCCCATTAACCACAACTTTAACTAACCTAACTCTAAACCCCTCTCTCCTTTTCACCAAGAGCCGCACGACACCCTTATTTCCCCATGCAAAAAGCACCTCCTCTCTCTTCCTCCCTTTCCCTCCTCACGTACAGGGAGCCCTCCATGCCCCACTGCTCCATGCACGCACAACAGCACACGTCGAATTCACACCCGGTAAAGACGTGGACATCTCCCCCTTTCTCCTACGAATCTGTCCTGACCGAATAATTGATACCCTCAGATTTCTCCCCTGTTCGACATCTCCTCTCGACCCCCCTATACTTTGAATCGAATTGTGGGAGAACGAGTTGCAGAGGAGCCACGAGCCCACGAACAGCGAGGAGCACGAGCACCTCTGATCAGGACAGATCTGCAAGCACGAACATAGAAACTAGGTGGGTGAATTGAAATCACCTTGCATGATTTAAATAGATCTGATCCATGCCCTCTCTTTCAAGATTATTCCATGTCCATAGCACGATGAATAAGAAGATTAATGTTATTAGTTCTGATTGCCTTGTTTTTGCATGATTGTGTGATTGCTTGATTTATTTCTTGAAAGAAACTGATTGATATTGTTGTTGATCTGCTTGGATGATTGCTAGGATGTAGAATTTAATTTATAATGAAATTTCTATTAAGTTGGAATACACCGCCTTCACGGTCGTGCCATCTCCCTGGCACGCATGCCACATTATGGGCATGCCCGTGACATCGTTCGACAGACGCTAAGTAAAAGATCGGTCGGTACAGGTCGACCGTGCTCCCAACCCGCCACGGCCGTGTTGCACCTCTGGCACATTCGTTCGATGACCTGATTATCAGCCGAGTGCCTAAGCATAAAACTGGTCGACCGACCCCTTTGAACTAGTTGACCGCCCTTGTACACCGTCACGGTCGTGCCCCTTTATGGCATGCCCGTGCCATCTCCTCCGAGTCTAACGCCCGTGCTACCCAACCAGCTTGACTGTGTCACTCCCATTAGCACGGACGTGCCACTATACTATCACGGTCGTCCCAAGCTACATAACAGTCCCTGATTTCATGCATACATTTTCCTTGATCCTAATCTGAATGTTGTCGGTTTGTCATATGATTAATTATGATTATGACTGATTGTTAATGCCATGTCCCTCATCGAGATACTTACCTGATTAAGACATGAATCATTTTACAAATTTACTACTGTTCTTATTGCTCCAATTGTATGAAGAACAAAGCATAACAAGTTTTTAAAGTGATTAACAAGTTAATATGGAAGATGAATAATGGGTTGCCAGTCTAAGCCAAGTACCACAAGATAAGGGTCACTCCCTTGGTCATGGTTTGATCACCCATTGACCCGCACAAGGATGTATCGTTTGCTCGGCATACCCCAAGAATCTAAAGGCACCTAAAGTCACCAAGTTTCTAAGCATGATGCAAGAATAAGAAGTATGTACAAGTAAAGCAAGCATGAATGTCAAGTCAAGTATTGTTATGATTTATGCCAGGATTAATAAGCCTACTATTGATTCCAAGTTTAGTATGTCTCATCATAATTTTACTGCTTACCGAGATCTATTGGTTCTTATTATTCTGACGACTCCATGCTCAAGGCCAAGATAAGTTATGTCATCTTTCTGATTTCTTTATTCAAGTTTATGCATTGTATACTCATGTAGTTCCCCACTAGGTTGTAAAGCTTACGAGAGGACATCCTCCCCTGTGTTTGATTTCCAATGGGCCAGCCAGTGATGATGTGGAATTAGTGGGCTGCGACGATGCTCAGGCAACAAGAAAGCACATGAACAACAGGGCCTATTTAGTTATTTATTTTTCCTTCCGCATTTATGAACCTATGATGTAAACCTTATGAGATTCATTTAGAGATGATGTAGTCACTTTCTAGACTTCCGCAACTTAAGTTATTTTTCTTTATTTTATTATCCTTCCACTGATGTGTCTCAGTTCTTGACTGAGATATGGTCAAAAGTCATAATGTCTGTAGCGTCTCCAGGTTGGTCTTCGCCACGTGGCGTGGTCGATTTGGGGGCGTTACATTTATGGTATCAAATGCTAAAGTCAGAACTCTCTTGACGTCCTATTGTATCGTATAGTAAAGGTTCATGTGCTTTGCTGAGCACTCGCCACATCCTCCAACGTAAAGTACAAGTAAGATCTTTCTTGTTTTATGTTATTTTTATTGATACATATTTTATATGAATGGTTGATTCCTAAGGAGGTTATTTTGTATGTTAGGAATCAACCTAAATGGTATTAGTGATTAGACAAAAAGGGTCATAAAAATGAAAAATTGGGAAAGAATAAGTAACGCATGTGGATAATTATACCTACATGAAGAATCAGTTTTAAGAAATGATTTTATTTCTTATAATTCATGTTTCCTATCTCTTTCATGATGGTCCTATTCACGGACTTCTTCTGCTGATTGCAGCAGTATAAAGAGGAAAATGAGTAGGCATAACATTTGCAAAGAGATATAGATTTAAGAAAGAAACGAGGGATATAAATGATTACAAAGGTTACATGAAACATATGCATTTAATCTTATAACCTAAGTAGTTATTTACACAATATACTATGACATGTTGCATACATGGTAAAGGAAAATTCACATATTCTGACATTCATATACAACTTTCATCATTCCAATTTTTCCTAGTTTTATATTACAGAAACATTAATCTATAAAAGTTTTATATTTTATTTCCTTATGGCCGCTTCTTAGGAAAATTAGCATTCCACCTAAATCTTATGTTGTTTCTGTGTTCTGACAGGCTATGTGATCTTATGTTTATTGTTTATATAAAATAGTAAACATTACATGTCCTGACACTTTTAATTTTATCTAAAAGTAGACTTCCTAGAGTGCAACTAAAATTTCTTGAATTTATGTCCCTATCAATGAGCACAATAATTAAGCAAATACTAACATAATCTGCCCTAGGTTTCATTCTGATATACTGAGTGAGGTTCGATAAAATATTTATAACTTCCACACATTATTTTCAAGTGATTCAAATTGTAAATGAAACCTAACATCTGCCTTTACTACCCTAAATTATAAAATAACTCCATGACATATTGAATTTAATATGTAATTTACAAAATCAGGTAACAGTTTTGGCGGACAGAATAATAGCACCTTAAAGAAGAGAACATAACTTCTCCTATAGACATCTGATTAACTTAATTACAAATCCCAATAAAAGCAGACTCGGAGAGGATCAATCATAATATGTTTCATAATATTTTGAGCACCCAAAGGTATAGACATGTGTGACTGAAATTTCAAGAACAAATTGAATATGTTTAGGTTACTCTTTCTCATCAACAACATAACAACATGGGTTTTACCCCATGATTAGATAAGATCCAAGAATGAACAAGATGTGAGAGTTTCAGAAGAACCCTAATTAGAAAAGCATGTAATTAAAAGATATAGATTTACCACATATCAAAAACCCTAATTCCTTTTGTTTCCTTAGTCCAAATTCTCCAAGTAGTAGAAGATCCTTTTGAAGCTCGAATAGGGCAGGTAGAGAGATGAAAAGAAGTGGTAAAAAACTTATGTATTATAAGTATAAGGTTGGGAGGACCGACTTAAGGTCGGCTAAGACATGAAGTATAAAAATGCTATTGGGGTTGGCATGATTTACATGCGATTGCCATTTCAGTAAATGGCTTTACTTTTTCCTATTATTTGTTTTTTTATTCATTTACTTAATACATTACATAAATAAGGAACTATCCCCAATTTGGATTTAACTTATAAAAATCTAAATTTTTGTCCAAAGAACAAAAGTCATTCCCCAATTTCTGATTTTGTGACTTCATTTTACCGAACTAAACACCTCCAAAAAATTGTTAAAAAACACTTTTAGAATTCTTTGATATATAGCAACAATTATCGAGTCTTTAATTTTCTTAATTCCAACATTTTCAAAAATCATATTTTCACACCTTGGATGAATTTTCGTCAATTTCTACGATCAAACACTATGAGTTACAGCTCATGCCTCAACACATATATCATTTTGCTTATCAATCATATTGTATAATATTAACCCATGTGATTATATGTGAATTAAATTTGGGATATTACATTA
The DNA here is from genome assembly GCA_030549335.1 of Pontederia crassipes. Classification (NCBI taxonomy): domain Eukaryota; kingdom Viridiplantae; phylum Streptophyta; class Magnoliopsida; order Commelinales; family Pontederiaceae; genus Pontederia; species Pontederia crassipes. Next base: position 8,549,861 of record CM060195.1, on the reverse strand, counting down.
TACCCTCTTAAGATAAATTTCATCCTCGAAATTTAACATATTTCCTTATTCAAAGCAATATGAATAATTGTCACACATATTTTATTAAAGGTCCTAGATTGCTCGTCATAGAACCTACGACAATGGAATCACTCTAGAACAATGGACTTATTCTATTTGGTTAAGAATGTAATTACGTTTTCCTTCATATAATGTTTCGTCACATGGCTTCATTGCGGCGACCCAACTTGGTGTTATTCTATCATTGTTCATCATGTGGAGACTAGATAGGAAAGTGTGGGGTTGGGCACGAAAAGCAATCAAGTAAGAATTGATAACCTTTTTATGCAGCTTCACTGATCATCAGAACTAATTTTGTTTGAAAATAAATTATCTAATCCACAACATATATTATATTTGACATTCTCATTCATTATAGTTTATCTTCAGTTTCATTTTTATTATAGACATGTCATTGTTTTATTCACACTTACAAAACTTAGATGTGTTAATCATTCTATTCATAACTTTCTTCTAGCATAGGCATAGTTCAAATAAAGTTAAGTTGTAACGCCCTAAGACCCACGTGACTTTCACGTACTCAGAGTCATCCCAGAGGCGCTATTCAATCTTTTATAAATTATTTTTGTGGAATAAAATTTATTATGTGCGGAATATAAACAATAAATGCGGAATACTTTTCAATAATAATAACTAGTAATCCATAATATTCAAAATAACTAAAATATCAATAAATTCATAATTTTAATAAATGCAAAAATAATAAAAACTAGACAACTCAATCTAGAACATGTGTAACATCTGTCCGTCATTGAGCATAGCCACCTGCAGGATCATCCTCTATTAAAGCACTCTCACCTGCACAGATTCAAGTACCGGGAAATGTCCATGAGTATAAAAATACTCAGTACGTAGGGTCTACTAAACAATCAATATGCTCAATAAAAAATAAAATATAATCAATGATGAGTCAATTGAGCAATCAATACAATAATCAATTAACAATATAACGTTAATCAATATGAGCAATTATATCAGGCTATGGTCAAAGACCAACCAATAGCGATGGCAACTAATAATTACCTGATCAATTGGATCGATGATTCAATATAATAATAGGACAATAAAGTCATAGATCAATAGGATCAATATCGATTTAACAATTAATAATATTAATAATGCCGGATAACCATGGCACTATTCAATTTAACAATTTCTAATTCAATATCAATGGTCATTGGTCAATAACAATTCGATTCGATTCAATGGGCGGAGGCAATGCAGTCAACGCTAGTATCCAAATGACTATGATCTATTCAATTCGATTCGATTCAATGGGCGGAGGCAATGCCAGTCAACGCCAGTATCCAAATGACTATGATCTATTCAATTCGATTTCAATCCAATTCAATTCAATTCGATTCGATTCGATTTCAATCCAATTCAATTCAATTCGATTCGATTCAATTTCAATTCAATTCAATTTACAATATTCGGAATTATCCAATTCAATGAGGAGCGCTCAGTCAATTAAGGGACACCATGCCACTTTCATGCAGGCCAGTGGGGGATCAGTGTCACGGCAAGCCCAATACAATTCAATGGGTTCGTGTATGGTGGAGGACGAGTGGCCATACACGGGACAGTCATAGTTTTTACACTATCTGTCCCATTCAATTCAATTCAATTCAATTGATCACAGCTTAGTGGCAATCAGTAGACATGGGCCCAATAGCTTTCGATTTTTATCTTGTTTACATAAGATGCCTATCTTTTAACAATTTTAATTTAAATGAAATAAGACCCAATCAGAAAGACTACTGGATCAGTATCATAATTAATGATAAGATTTGATATGATAACAAAATAGATCAGATATGATATGATGACCATATGATTTGATAAAATAATACTATTATCAGATATGATAATAATATAATCAAGTATGATGGCAATTTAATCAGGACCAATCAATAATAATACAATCAATAAATGACAGCAATATAATTATTATAAAACTCATAATTAAAATTACTAATCTAAATAAAATAAATAATTAACTCCCGGCTCCATCTCTATATTTATTTTTTTCTTACTGGACCGAGACATTCAATAATAATTTTCCTTGTTGGAAAAATTATAATTGAGGAAATATTATACTTCTTTCTCTCGCATGACATTAATCCCTTTTTTCCTCACATTTCTCTCTCCTATTACCATACGGCTACAATCAGGCCAAATGATACATTTGCCTCTCTCTCTCCACCCGTTACGGCCTTCCTCTCTTATGAATTTTTTTTGTTTTATTTTGCTTCTCTCTCTCCAATTCTCTTAACGCTCTGGCCTCGTATTACTTTTTCCTCTCTACCTTTTATTTTCTTATTTCTTCTTTTTCTCTACTTATCTCACGCCCTCTCTCTCATCTAATTCTCTTTTTAATTTCTCTCTCTATTTCTTTTTCTACATCATGTTTACCGATCTCCTTTCCCTTCATCCGTCAACAACAACATTTTTTTTTCTTTTTGTTTGATCTCTCTTCTCTTTCCCCTCGTCTGGGAAAAAAAGATTTCCACTTGCATAATATTTCGAAGTCAAAACTCAAAAGAAATCAATATTTTTCCCAAGCGAAAACTCCTTTTTTTTCTTTCCTTCGGCGTCCGAACTTTTTTTTTGAAACCATCACGACCTCCTTTTTCAATCTAACAGTGATAATTTCAATACATAAAAAAATAATTAAAGAACCTACGGATCCCCCTACGTACCTCGTTTCATGCGTTCGATGTTGAATCACGCCTTACCGTCACCTGGACGTCACGCCTCTGCCGTCGGACAACGAGAACCAAAAAGGAGGAAACCCCTTTGATGGCCGACCCTAAGGATTTATTTATAGAGCTCTAGATCCTCAATTTCCAATCCATCTATAAGTTTCAATCCCAATTAAAGTTAATCTTTTAATTAATCTCTTTTAACAAATTCTGATTTATTTTGATAATTAAATCATTCCAAATTTAATTAACTATCCCATAATACATTTTTATCCTTAATTAAACTCCTCCTCAATTTTTCCTTTATTTTTGAAATTATTAAATATAATAATATTAATGGCCATAATTCGCAAATAAGAATATTAAAATATTCTTTTATTAATCACCAAACATTTGGGTTGTTACATAAGTAGAAATGATACATGCAAATTGAGCTCAAATATACTAGCAAGTATACTAGATCATATCAAGTAATAACGAGTGAATAGAGTGTCGAACCCACGAGAACTAATCTAGATTTTTATCTTTCTAACTTAAGTCTATTAATTGAGATAATAACAAGAATTGATTTGAAATAAAAGTAATTCAAATTGATGACAATCAAGGATAATGATGCATTTAATTAATGTGAGAGAAAGTTAGAACTTAGACTATGTATCTCTATTGGATTCTCTTAATTATCATTAATTGTAGAAAATAGATGGATAAAAAGGTATAGGACTCAAAAACTTGAGAACCTAACTATCCTAGTACGAATATAATCAAAGAACATTGAAAACTCAATCCACTTTTAATATATTCTGAGCTAAGATGCATTAATATGAAAGGTTGCTTAAAGTAAAGGACTCAAAAACTCGAGAACCTAACTATCTTAAATAGAAGTAAAATTAAAGACGACGAAAACTCGATCAACTTCAATCTACCTTATCTAAGATTCTTTAAGTTGCAAACCTCCGTTAGTGATACAATTGTTAGCAATTAAAACTAATTTACTAACAAAAATATCAAAATAACAGAACTCGGCCTGGGATGACACAAAAGTTTTCCTTCGGCAGACGTAATGAAGGAACCCGGCCCGGGTTCTTCACATTGAAGAATCCGATCGATTTTGCCTTGCAAAATTATGTGAAATTATATGAAATTAATGTAAGAAACTAATAAACTCGTATTAAACATGAAGTCCACATCATAAACATGTTCTCAGAAGTCTAAACAACAAAATATATTAAGAGAAATCCAAGGTTCAACGTAGTCTTCCTCTAACAACTAAACTAATCCATAATCGGAAGAATTAACATCAAATTCGAAGGAGAAAATATAAAATAAAGATTAGAAATTATGAATCAAACTCCCAGGTGGTGGTGGACGTCTCTGGAACAAGCCTTGGCCAAAAACTATGCTCCAATGTCGCCCCAAACCACGAAATCTCCACTTCTTCGATTGATTTGCAATGGCGCGCAATAGAACTTCGTCTCTCATTTTTGGTACGGCTAGGGCTTCAAACTTCGAGATTGCATGCTCCTTGTTGGCTTCATGGTACATCCATATTTATAGTGGTGGCCGCCTTTTAGGGTTTCGAGTTGAATTCGCGATTTAAATCCACATTAAAGTCGCTCGAAAAATCACGCGATCTGCTAGTTTGGTTGATTTGTACTAACCCGGGCCGGATTTGTTCCAACTCGGGCCGGGTTCTGTTCAGATTTTATTTTCGAGCGGAAATCGATTCGTAATCGGATTTTAATGCCAACCCAGTTCGGGTATGTTGTCAGCCCATCCCGGGTTTCTCTTAAACTCAATTGTGCATGCCCTTTGTGCTCCGTCTTGCGTGCTTTTCCGATCTGATTGCCTTGCACCTCCAAAATGATGACCCTGAAAATAAAATAAACCAAAAGTGAGTAGCTTTGGACTAAAAAAAAAAAAGAAAATAAATTCATGCAATGGTAAAAACTACGAAAAATAACCTAAATGATGCATGTAAAACATGTATAAAAATGCATGCATGAAATTCCCTCAAGCTTCAACTCTTGCTTGTCCTCAAGCAAGCTTCAAGGCAAGGCTCAAGAATCATAAATGAACCATCATAGTTTTCACCCCCATGACTAATACTTTTTTACTACCATTGTTTTACAAGTTCATCGCCAAAGTATCTATTCACAATCCATAACCCAGCCTCATAAAATTTCTAGAACTTAAATATAGCTTGTCAAGTAATAGCATTATGAACAGAAAAAGTAAAAAGTGAGCTTAATTTTACTTTATTCGCCCTTCTATTTTCATACAGAATTAAGTACTCATGTGCTTCTCCATATCAATGTTGTGAGGGCCGAATTAGACCGGCCAGTCGGACCAGTCCAACCGTCGACCGGCCCTCACAACGGTCTATTACAAGCCCCAAAACCGAACTTGTAATTGGACCAGATTGAACTGGTTCAAACCGGTCAAAAACTAGTCAAAATAGGATAAAACCGGCCAAACCCATATTGAACCGGATTGGACCGCGTTTCGAATGAACCAGCCAAATTTAAAAGAAAATTGTTATAAAATAATATGATAAAATTATTATTTTAAATTTGGAAAAGATTCAAAATGGACCTTCTCCATAAAACTCTATATTGGCACATTAGTCTCCTCCTCTATTAATACATATCTCTTTGCTCACATCTTATTACTATAATGAATGTGGGATTATGTTTCTATACATACTTGTTCTTTTCTTCTTTTATTTAGTTAGTATTTGTTATACTTTTAACTATATCTTATATATTATGATCTTATTCAGTATTTTTAATATCATACATGTATATTATAATATAAATTAATTTTATATTATTGTATTATATATAATATTTATCATATTAAGTAAATTTTTAATGAATGAAGGATACAAGCTTCTTTGTCATATGTATAACATACAATAATATTATAATAGTTAGTATAGTATAGTTATATATAATATTATAAATACAAAAATTTTAATTTTCTTTTATTTAGTATCTAATAATTAATAAGTTCACATTAAATAATTAACCACCAATTATATTATATATCTAGTTATATATAATCATAATATTACTTCTAACATAAAAGAAAAAGATATGCAATACAAAAAAATAGTAAGAAGAAAATTTATATATAAAAATTTAATTTCATGAGAATTTAATTTATTAAATGTATAATGATTTTAACATTAACTTTTAATGATTTATTATTGTTATTTTTATATAATTAATTTTTGACATCATTAATATGATAACGTAATTTAATATATCATATTAAATATACTATTTTATTCTTATCCGGTCCGACCGGACGGTTCGACCGGTCCGACTGGACGGTTCGACCGGTCCGACCAGTCCAACCTAAAACAGACATTTGTCCGGGTCATTGTTTGGTCCGGTTCAGACAACATTGCTCCATATTGCTCAAGGTGGTCCATGTAACACGCTTTCGACTGATAGATCTCGGAGCAGTTGCCCTTAGGTCGCTAAGTAAGAATCCCCTACGAGTCTAATCACCCGAACACAACCCAGGTTCCGGATAACAGATTTATGCATCATTTAAAACTTGTCCCTTTTACTGATTTGGTACTCTTGTGCTTCTCCATATTGCGCACAGGCTTTCGACTTCGACTGACGGATCCCAAAGAAGTTGCCCTTAGATCTCCATGCAAGAATCCCCTACGGGTCTAATCACTTGAACATACACAGGTTCCGGATAACACAATTATATCTTTTTATAACTTTTGGGGTTCAACTAACACTCTTTCAAATTTATTTATTTTAAGCTCACAAAATACTTTACACGTTCAATAAAAAGGCTACTACCATCAAGACTCAAAATCAAAATAAGAAATAAAATGTGAGCATGAACAAGAATCAGTGGTTTAAGTATCCACAATTTTACTTGGCAACATACGCTTTCCAAATTACTTAATACTAAAGTGATGAAACAGGTAAAATTATGGTAATAAAATTTCATAAGTGCACAGGGTGTCCTTGAATTTCACTTGAGTGCAATTAAGAAGAACAAACAATACGGAAAATTAATGGTGAATGGTATTTTTTAATTTTTGAATTTTTTAATTTTTATGGGTTTTCATAAGCTTCAAAAGATAATGCAAACATGCAATACTGAAATAAACTAAAAGAAAGCAAATATGCTGATGCAGTACAATAAGCAAAGATGATGCATGAAATGCAACCTACCCCAAGCTTGAACTAAACATTGTCCTCGGTGTTAGCCAATCAAGGTAAGGAGTACAAGATGAAAGACTCAAAAAGATAGAAAAGAAGAAAGGAAAAAGACACGACCAGCCCACCTCTGGAGGTGGTGGAGGTGGTGAATACTGTCCAAAGTAGTCTCGAACGATCTGCTCAAGATGATTCTGACGGGTGTGAGCGTCTGAAACTGTGCCTGAGTCTCCTGGTGGTGCTGCTGCATCAGCTTGAGTTGTCGCTCCTGACTCACAAGAATGGCGGTCAATATGTCCTGCATAGCCGAGACATAAAAAATGGCAGGGGCTGAAGCATAAGTCGGCTGAGATGTAAACCCGTGTTGAAGTGGTGGATTTGGGGCCATAAAGGATGGTTGCGGGTGCTGTGAAGGCCCCTCATGCTACAGAGGTACTGGATCCTCATCATCTGGATCTGGATGTGCATGAGGGTCTGTTATGTGGCGAGGTTCCACCTTTCTCAAAGAAGGAAAGTATGCCCAATTCGCGCGATAAAAAATAGTGAAGCGATCAGCATCAGTGCACGACAGTGTCTCAACCTTATTGCGAAACTTGAATACTAGACCACCTAAAGTCCTCTCGACAAGGTGCATCTGAAGGACCATGGTCATCCCAATAAATGTGGGCTCGATGGGCTCAAGAGAGGACAAGTCAAGGCCCAAATAGAGGGCAATAGGAGTGATCAGGCTACCATTGATAACTTTGCATAAAGTCTCTGAAAATATCTTCAGTTCTGTACTATTAATGGCACCCTTGCTTTCTCCTCTACCACAGATGGTATAAAAGATGATCATGTGAACATATCGAAATATCGAATTCTGAATAAGACTCGCCTTTGCTCGGGATGGAAGGAAGGGCTCATCATTTGTTATAACTTTCCAGAAGGCAGCTCCCTGAAACTCAGGAGAAGTAGCAGAAGACTCCAATAGGGGAAATCCATAAATAGGGTTAAACTCCGGCATAAAAAAGTTGTATTCATTATTAAAAAACCAGAAGCTAACTCGATGGCGCCGAGTAGAGCACTCAAGCATATGAACTGAAAACTCATGGTGGTAGTCGGCGTCGGAGGAGGTGGATGGGTGGCGGTGATGTAGTCCCAAAAGCCCCACCCGCTCGGGTTTTGTAGACAGATCTGACCCGGGTGGGTGGTTGTTTCGTTCCGATAATGGCGAATCAATGCCACATCATAATGGTGGGTGGTTGGCAGCTCAACGGTCGGATTCATCCTCTTAATGGTCGCCGGATTACGCATGCAGTCAGCCGGCGAAATTGATGTGGCATTGCCCGGGGTCATCGCATGCAGAACGCCTAAGTAGCTCATCCGAGGTTGTGCAAACATGGGCCGAGTTGCCTACGTGAGCTGGTGCATATGCTTCTACCTGGCCTGGGTATACGACAGCTCGACCCGGGTTTTGTGTACCTAACATGAATTCATGGAAAAATAGCGCAGCCCGGGTTCAAGTAATCGGGCCGGGTTTGAAGATTGTAGTGCAGTAAATTGTGAAGTTAAATCATCCAATTATGGGATAAATTTGAGACTTTAAAACAAATTGATTAATGGACTAAAACTTACTAAATTATGACTAGAATTTGATCTAAAGAAACCAAATCTATAAAAGCAAGAAAAGTAACAATTCATCTAAGACTTGATAACCTAGACTAACAAAAGGGTATTAATAAAAAATGCAATAAAGAACAATCTCACCGCGATTAGTTTATGTGTTTGTGAACGTCCAATACGATGAGCTCACTAGATGCGAGTGAATATGCACCCAACCGACTCCAACTTTCGGTAACCTTCATTAGAAATTTTGGCTTTACCTTTTAAGTCAATTTGTGATTTTTTTTCCATATTTTGAATTGCTTTTGGACTCCTTGTGTGCCATTGTCGGGATGTGGTTGGTGCTTTTGATGTTGATGTTATGAATGATGCGGCTCCCTCCTTTTGTTGAGGTATAGTTGGAGGCAAGTTCGTAGTTGGGGTTAGAACTTCCAAAGGCCAGCTCCTCCTTCGGACTATTCCATTTTCAATTACATACTCACTTGTCTCCTTTATCCTCCACTATGTAGTCCATGTTCTTCTTTCGTAATTTCTTCGTGGTCTCCATCTTTGATAAGAATTTTGATGGTGGCATGGGCATACAATAATTGGAGGAAAAATTTCTAAGCAATCCTTTTGAGACGAGTCAAATTGAGAAGAAAAATCTACAACGTGCTTCTCTAATGCTTGGATCTTTGCCTCCATCTCCTCAAATTTTCTCTGAATCTCGAATGATTGTGGAGGGGAAGGAATATCATTATTGACTTTAACTTGAGACATCAATTGAATCAAGTGTGACTCTAATGATTGAATAAGTTGATCCTGAAGGTTAAGCTTGTTCTCAATGGTTGAAATAAATTGGCAAAGCATCCCCTTCAGATTGGTCCTTGATTCAGTCGAAAACTTTTCTTCTCGTAGAGATGAGAGTGCACCATCCGTTTCTTGGCCATGTTGCTTCATATTTGAAATTTGAATCTCCATACTTTGTATGAATTCTTCTTGCATGGAGATCTTCGTCAGCAACATCCCCACCATGTGAGTAAGCAGGGCTAGTGAGTCTTGAGATGTATCTCTCTCTTCTGCACATGCATGGGGCGGCATGATTGTATTTTTTTCCTGGAAAGTTTATACCAACTTGTATAATTTTAGTTGTGGAAGCACCTTCTTGTTGAGGGCTACATAAAGCTTCAAGTTGTTCTTCTCCAGGAACTTTGATAATCTTGCTATCTTCAATTGGCTTGTGTTGTTGTTTGGATTTATTCTTCTTCGCCATTGAAGATTCATCAACTTGTCCTTAAAATAACTTCCTAAAACACACACAAGTAGAACTCGTGAAAGTATATAAAGTGACAACTTCCAATTATGCAATAAAATATTCAAAAGTGCAAGAGAAAAAAAAATCAAGTTAACGAACAAAAGTAGAAATATACAACTAGAAATAATCTCCGACAACGGCACAAAAACTTAATGCGTGTAAATTAAGAAGAAATATACTAGCAATTATACTAGATTGTATCAAGTAATAAAGAGTGAATAGAGTGCCGAACCCACGAGAACTAATTTAGATCCTTATCTTTCTAACTTAAGTTTATTAATTGACATAATAACAAGAATTGATTTGAAACAAAAGTAATTCAAATTGATGGCAATAGGATAATGATGCATTTAATTAATGTGAGAGAAAGTTAGAACTCAGACTATGTATCCCTATCGGATTCTCTTAATTATCAATAATTGTAGAAAATAGATGGATAAAAAGGTATAGGACTCAAAATCTTGAGAACCTAACTATCCTAGTACAAATATAATCAAAGCACGTTGAAAACTCAATCCACTTTAATATATTTTGAACTAAGATGCATTAATATGAAAGGTTGCTTAAAGTAAAGGACTCAAAAACTTGAGAACCTAACTATCTTAAATAGAAGTAAAATTAAAGACGTCGAAAACTCGATCAACTCCAATCTACGTTATCTAAGATGCTTTAAGTTGCAAACATCCGTTAATGATACAATTATTAGCAATTAAAACTAATTTACTAACAAAAATATCAAAATAATAAAACTCGGCCCGGTCTGACACAAAAGTTTCCCTTCGGCAGAAATAATGAAGGAACCTGGCCCGGGTTGTATCCGACTCTCCCGAGTTTGAATCTGATCGATTTTGCCTTGCAGAATTATGTGAAATTATATGAAATTAATGTAAGAAACTAATAAACTCATATTAAACATGAAGTCAACATCATAACCATGTTCTCAGAAGTCTAAACAACAAAATATATTAAGAGAAAACCAAGGTTCAACGTAGTCTTCCTCTAACAACTAAACTAATATATAATCGAAAGAATTGACATCAAATTCGAGGGTGAAAATATAAAATAAAGATTACAAATTATGAATCAAACTCCCAGGTGGTGGTGGACGTCTTTGGAACAAGCCTTGGCCGAAACTATGCTCCAATGTCGCTCAAAACCACGAAATCTCTATTTCTTCGATTGATTTGCAGTGGCGCGCAATAGAACTTCATCTCTCATTTCTAGTGCGGCTAGGGCTTCAAACCCCGAGATTGCATGCTCCTTGGCTTCATGGTACATCCATATTTAGGGTTCCAAGTTGAATTCGTGATTTAAATCCAAGTTATAGTCGGCTGAAAAATCATGCGATCTGCTAGTTTGGCTGATTTGTACTAACCCGGGCCGGATTTGTTCCAACTCGGACCGGGTTCTGTTCAGATTTTATTTTCGAGCGGAAATCGATTCAGAATCAGATTTTAATGCCAAACCGGTCCGGGTATCATGCCAACCCATCCCGGGTTTCTCTTAAAATCAATTGTACATGCCCTTTGTGCTTCGTCTTGCGTGCTTTTCCAATCTGATGGCCTTGCACCTCCAAAATGATGATCCTGAAAATAAAATAAACCAGAAGTCGGTAGCTTTGGATTCAAAAGAGATTATGAAAATAAATAGAAAAATAGATTCATGCGATGGTAAAACTACGAAAAATAACCTAAATGATGCATGTAAAACATGTATAAAAATGCATGCATTAAGAAAGTTATGATTGAAAAATGAACTCAGAGAGTAAACATAATCATGACTTATGCCTAATACTACTAAAAGAGAAAATTTCATTATTCACCTTAATCGATCATGACATTAACTAGAGGATGGTATATTGGATAAGGAATGATGCCAATAATCATGTGGTCATAGACTATAGACTATCCTTATGGTCTATCAAAATAAAAGGTTTGTGAATGTAGCTTGTTCTCTCTTGTTGGGTTAATGATGAAATGTTAATCCCCTTTCGATCATTCTTTCGCTAAACTATCAATCAACACTCCATGTTAGTATATTCTATGGTCCACTCAATCTCTCGAACGATGACCAAAGGAGGCCTCACTCCAATACATCTTTCGAAAAACTTTCTATATCATTCTTACTTTCAAGGTCAATTGATATACTAAAATCAGCAATGACAAATCATTTATCACATGTAAAAGAGTGATAATGATGATTTAATCAATTATGCTAAGTGAGATGGGATAAGAAAAGACGAACTAAGGATAAACTATAAAGTGATTCTCAAAGATGGTAACTTCGGATCGATACAATTATTCAAGGATAACTGATGGTTAAAAATTTGTAATGATGCATGGTGATTCAATCACTCGGACAATGTGAGATGTGACAAATAAAGAAAAACGCAAAATCCATACTCAAAGATTGAATTGCAATAAATAATAACCAATCAAGAATCATCAACGATTTGAAAATCCATAGTGATGAGTGGGGAGTTAATGATGATTCTGATATTAACGATAGTAATTTAAAAATTTACAATACTTTGAAAATTATTAATGATGACTAACATCTACTAACGGTAATTTATTGATCATCAAATGATTTGGACTATACCAGGTAAATATCACTTTTCAAGATTAAACAAATTCGATAGTTAGTTCATCAACACTCTATACCTAATTTAGTTGTATTTCTTTTGTCTTTCTCTTTGATTCCTATAGTTCCTTAAAATATAGACACCACATATTTTCACAATAAAATTATAATCTATTTCCTTACTAATTGTTTCCACCAAATTTCCATTAGCACACATAATCTTATTCTTCTTTAATGTTCTCAAAGTTGGAGATGACAACTTGTAATCTTCTATATACATATCTGATTCAGATAATCCAATATTGTACTAAAAGAGTATTTATATATATTTATAAGATTTCATAAGGACCATATTGAAGTTTTACTTGTATTATCTGACACATTTCGTAAATTGATTTTCAAACTATTTAGAACAATACAACTATGTCGTTATTTTTCCTACCTACTTATTTGTACATCGGATTAGAATGTATATCAATTTGCATAATATGGATTCTAAAATCTATCCATGTGGAGGTCATTCAAAATTTTAGATAACAAAAATTGCTTAAGTTAATATATATGTTTCATTTTAATTCAAATAGTTTGACTTGTCTTTTCCAATTAGAATATCAATGATATAAAACAAACTTACTATTTGACTCTCTACATATGGATATTCTACTTCATTTGGGTGGATTATGAATATTAAAAGTATTTACTCCAAAACATAATGTCTTATATCACTAAAGGTTTTGTGACATGACATTAAGGGTTGGTTTGGTATGAGGTAATCCAGATAGATCCACTACATTTTAGTTTAGATGACGTTTGATGTAAATAGTAAATGTCAACATGCATACATAAGTTATTTTTTCCTATTTTTTATTTTGCTTTTGCCTTAATGCATTCTAGAATGAGAGTGATTTGATTTATTATTTCACTTTTCTTTCCGCATGTTTTGCCTACATATAGAGCTCTTAATTGATAAAGAAAAATATCTATATATTACAGTTAGCTGTTAGGGAACAAACTCTCTGGACATATTCTTGATATGAGCTAATCGAAAATCTGATTGCTCTGTCAGGGAACAAACTTTCACTTCAAAAGAGGATATGATGAGAGTCGAGTGTGCTCCCACATCGATTTGGTCACACAATGATGGAGCAAATTCAAAATTTTCTTAAGGTAATTCAATTAGTTTTGATATAATTATTTATTTACTTGCTTGTGTATGGATTTTGGTATATTATTATGAGTTTTTCACTTCCATTTCTTTCTCTTTTTTCAGTGAGCTTTTCAATTGCTGGCTATTACTATTGTGATCCCAAATAGATATGTTCAAAATGTTATCTGTGTGAAAATTGAATTTGAGATCTATTTAGAGCTACACTTACATGATTTGCGTCCATTTTGGTTTAGGTTATGTTGATTGATTTTTGGGCAGTGTGAGCCTTTTTTTTTGGGTATCATGGTGATTTTTTGAAGAACTAAAATTTTAAAGGCAAAACATGGCTGCTGGAATTTGTTATTCTTTTGATTTACAATTATACTAATTTGTAACTATATATCCTTATGACCTTATGGATAGTACAGATGAAGGAAATTTTGAATGAATGGTTGGAACCTATGACCTTGAAAATATAAGAATGGATGGGAACCTATAACTTTGTTATCTTTATTAGATTGAAAATGCCTAACTTTTTGTCAGTTTTGCTTGATTCTTTGCTGGTCACTATGATTTCAGGAAGTTATTTTTCTGAGAAGTAAGTTTTAAACCTACTCAGTCACCTTTGTTTTAAATTTGTTGTTAAACTTTCTTTGTCATTGTTCTATGATATGGTTGTCTAACTTTTGTGGGTATGTACTAAGTTGAATGAGATTCAAATATGGGAAATCATCATCAATTTTGTTTTTTGGTTTCTACTAACTTAACTTTCCCTAATCAATGATAGGGCAGTGATTATTAGTAAATTTGAGATAATAAGAGTTATCCAAAGTTATATCAGGTCCAGTTAATATTTTAGTGAACACATCGAGTGGGCAATTACTATCATATGGAGTTGATTAAGGTGTCATTCCTATCAAGTTCAAGTCTTATCCTAGCATATTATGCAGAGTACGTTGGTCCTATATATAGCTTGTATCCATGTTGAAGTAATAGTGGTTTTGGTCAAATCTGTTTCATAAAGATTTGTTTTGTATTTCATTATTAATAACTTTTTTCTTTGCTTTACATGGACTCTAAAATTGATTCGTCAAACCTACTATGCCTGAAAATATGAACTACCATGCCTAAAATATGGATGACGATGATAGTTGTTATATGATGCTAACACCTTTCTTGAAGATGTATTAGTGTTTGCCAAACTAATGGATGTAATAGTATTTTTGTATCCTCTTTGTACTTTGTCAAAGAAAGCATCTTAAACTTTAGAATGAAAATGACATTGAACTTTATATTATTTTTTTAAAAATCATTAATATGATTTGATGATGTTTTAGCTATTATCATTGGCATAATCTTCTTACTTATAGAAATTATATAATTGTTGTACTCTAATTCAACTATTGATATGTTTTAATATAACAACTGTATTGTGTATAAAATGTTGCAAATTAACATGTTGGGGCAGTAGGGATGTTTGAATGTTATCAATAATATATTCAATTATGTAAAACTCTCATACTTTCAATTCCTCTAAAGGAATTATGCACTGTTACACATTTTATCATATTAGTGACGTTTATTGTATGTCACAAAAATAAAATTCTGGTGATATTTAAACACCATTAGTACTTTATCTTTCGCGACATTTGAAATACTTTTAAAGGTTATGATTAACTTTTTAGTGATGCTTAAATGACGCTTTAGCATAACATTTAGGTATGGTTAAACATCATTGAAAGATAAAGTTTTTGTGATGTTTAAACTTTTGGTGACATCTAATGAATATGCGTCATAAATATTTTTTGTGACTAAGTTATGGTGACGTCTAAAGCTGACATTTATTAAACATCTCAAAAGAGTTTTGGCGATATTTCATCAAGTTTAAGCGACGTTTGTTGGACGTGACTAATGTAAAAAGTCCTTGTAGTGGTTATCGGTTATTTTATTTAAAATTTATAAGGCCCACCACATTACCTCATTTGGCTCTGACTGATTACCGATAATTTTAATTTCTCTAGTAATCTTAATTACCACCTCACTAGAGGGGAGGTGGTTTTCTAGATTACCAACTGCTTGACATGCATTTTGATAAAAATATCCATTCAATCAAATTTTTAATTTAAAATATTTTATTAAGGAACAAATATCATTCAACTTTATCTTCTTTATTATTTGAAATCTTTTAGATATAACTTTTAATTTTGCATCATCTTATTTTATTTATATTGTTTTTTTAACTTTTTGCTCTGTTTATTGATAATACTATGTGATAAAAATGTAAAATAATTTTTAGGGGTATTATTGTATTTTTTTTCTAGATATTTTACTCATTATTTATATTACCTATACTTGCCAAACTATAATGTAATGTTATCGATAATTTAAGAAGTGGTAATCTAATTAAGTGGTGATCTAAATTATCGGTTAATTAAATTGGTAATACACCAAAAGACACCTAAGGGTATGAACTTTTCTTACTTTTATCTGTCTCTTGTAATTTAAGATATGAACTAGACATTCTATACATGTTATGTTCCGGAAATTCAAGTATTTACATTGATTTTATGTAGGATGGACATGAATTATCTTTCATGGAATTGACACGACTTAGTAATGCCGCACAATAAAGCCAAAATTAACATTAAATTTTGGCAATTAGCTTTTGTTCAATCTGGATTTTGCAAGATAGTGTTCAAATATTTTCATGAGTTGCACGACTTTATGAACAAATTAAGATGCCATCAATGAAATAATTGCAGTTTAATTAGAGAATAATTTGAAAATCAAGAAAGTAGTGCTAATGCCCTAAGTTCATTTCTAAACAACCTCTCGGATGTCATTTCAATATGAGATCGACATTAACAAAAGTTAAATGGATGCATCAAACCTCAACATGGATAGACCAAAATAATAAAAAAACAATGTCAATATTCTTGACTCATTTCTGAGCAAGAGAAGAATCAAATATCAACTTCTCAGTTGTCATTCAAAAACATATTTAAAAAACATTCATGATAAAGATATTGTACTATCATCCATCTATAAAAAGAAATTAGACTACTACTTTATCCTAAAAGAGCTAAATTTAGCTCCTCATAATGTCAAATTCATTAAAAAAATAGATTGGAACATAATAAAAAAACATTATGAAATATAAAGGGAGAAGAATTGGCATGAAGTGCCCTTCTTGCACATGAATTAGAGTGAAATAAGTAGAATTTTAGTATGATTGATCAGCTCTAGAGATCCACTACAAGATAGATGTTCACAAATAATACATCTATTAGTAATAAAAGTTCTAACCTGATATCCAAAAAAACAAATCCGTGGAAAAGTCCTTTGTAAGAAATTTTATATCTATTGTAACCAACTTCCATGACTAAACTTGATATATTATAGGATTCAATGCTTGTGTTACTCTTTTTTATTTAAGGGGTAGCACCATCATAAGTCCATCTATATTCATGGTGAATGATGGATTTATTAATTTAAAACTTTTTTTTATCAATTGGTCATCATCAATTGAACGATATTGAGTGGACGTTTAAGAGTGCTACCCATTAAACGAGGTAGTATAGATATTTTTCCTATAAAATAAAATTATTATTAAATTGTCATTTTTAGCTGAAAACTTGATGAATTATTCGATCACTTTCTTTACTCTTTAATGTTGCATGTAATTGAGGAGAATGAAATTTTGAAATTTGGTTTCTCGACTTTTCACCATTCAATGAAAGATAATTTTTTTAATGGAAATAAAGTGATTAACTAATTTTTTTAAAGGAAGAGGTTGAGAAAGAAAGTATTTATGTTAATATTCTTCAATATTACAGGTAAGCTATGTTTAATAATTTTGGTGGATAGTAGTCACAATTACAAATTCAATCAAGGGATTGAAAAATATATGCTTGATACTTAAATCCTCATTTATAAAAATGATATAAATGGACTTAAGATAATATTATCTAATTATAAATATTAGATAATTTTAAAATATTTTTTATTCGTAATGCAAGAAATAATTTTTAATATTACCCTTTAGATATTCATACAAATAAAAAAATAACTTCTAGTCACAGTTTCCAAAATATTTCTTTTTAAATATACATATAAATGAAATAAAACAACATTGCACCTTTGCACAAAAAATCTGTGAATATCGTGTTTTCTGATTTCTGAATTTTTTGGGGCAACAGATTATTAAAGAATATTCTAAATCTACTAGCTTAATTAACTGAAAGATCTTCTTTTTAACTACCAAAAAAAATTATATTAGTTCGAAAGTAAAATTACGACAATACCAAAAATAAATGTTTTTCAACACTAGATATTATTGTTGTTGTTGTTATTTTGAAAATATGTTTCGCCATACGTTTCGCCATTCCATATTGGGTGCCCGATCGTTCGATCTGGTAGTCGTCACCACATTCATGTCTCGACATTTTCAAATCAGGCGCCGGATCCTTGGATCAATCATCCGATCTAGTAGACGTCCATCGAGGATTGATCGGCCATTCAAGTCGGCAAAATAGGCCATTACGAAATCTTATGTTTTCAATTAGTTTTCCACACAAACAAAGATCTAACACTAGCTAACATATCCTATTACATAGAATGGTTCAAAGGAGCATTCTTAACATAATCATGTTTAAACCATTCTATAAATCTGTAAGTAAATTATCTTATTTCTATTAAATCGTGAGTATATTTATATCTATCATACATGCACCTTAACCTAACATTTCAGAGGTTTCATAACCATAAGCTATTTGAAATCATGATTAAACATTACTACACTTATTGAAATTCACATATCTACATCATGCCAAGACTATCACATCCAATCGTATGAGAAAGCATCCGAAAAACATAGTTTTCCATGTAATCAACTTCAGATCATTCAACAAAAAATTAAAGCATAACTTCTACCTGATCTAGCATAGATCCTAACCTAAAAATCGTACCAACAACATGCAAACTCTTTAGCAAAACTACACTATGACCTAGATCCCAAAAACGTGTGTAACTAGATTGGACGGCTACTATTTAACAATTAAAATAACGTATAATCGCAAAGTTTTGATCTTACAAAAATAATGACTTCAATCTAACAGGTCGAACAATATCTTAACACTAGCAAAATCTAAAATGCCTCCAAAGAGAATTATGCATTCAAAAAGGACATGAATGTATTATTATTATTATTATTATTATTATTATTATTATTATTATTATTATTATTATTATTATTATTATTATTATTGTTGTTGTTGTTGTTGTTGTTGTTGTTGTTGTTGTTGTTGTATGCTCGTGAAATTGAACGTCCAACGTTCGGAATCTTCAGTCGCATGGTTGTTAGTTTCCTACAGTGATCTATGTGTTAATGAAGTGTGTCAACGACTAAGCTCCTCATCCACCTTGTGTCATGAGCCCTAACTTAATTTCTAATATATAACAAAGCACGGGGGAGAATATCTTAAATTTTTTTCAAAATATATTTCTACTCGAAATTATTTTCAGTGAAAGAGACGCAATCTACTATTTGAATCTTTAGAATATTATCTTGTCTCTTTATCGATAGAAAAAATTTAGCGGACATGTGAAAAAATCCATTGCTCTGTCATTTTTTTTAATAATTCATTTCCTTCTTCGTCAATTATGAAAAAGAAATTGCCCACAATTTCTCATCCACAAATCGCCAGATAAAGAGATGGATGGATCCCTTTCTCGTGGATGTCCATGCATCACGTATCAAAAGCCAAAGCTACATTGCACTGCTCAGAAGTTAGTTCAAGAAAAGATGGCCAAGCATCTCATCTCATGTCTAGTGATCTGATACATCACTTTCGGCAGCAGCTATATCTTCTTCTGTAGCAGCATCCTTGTTGCTTCCAGCATTCAATTTGAGAACCTGCAATGTTTTTTTCTCCATCATTTTTTCTCTTTTTTATTTATATAATTCAGTGCAAGAAGTTGAATGTCACAATATATTCGTATATCAATTAGGATGTTTCTGAAGTGTTAATGTTACATCTTCTTACATAAAAATTTGCTTCTTTTTTTGTTTTTTTCTTTCCAGTAAACCATTGTTACTTTGACCATTGGTGAGAGAAACCAAATCTGCATCCGTGGGGCTTGAAGCAATTGAGCCGTCTGTGTCATCTTTCCTTATTGTCCTCAGAAGATAACTTCATCCTGATTGGCCAAGGCAGATTGTTCATTGATCCAGTGTCGCGAGGGCATGAAGAATTCACGGGGATCAACCTGTGTATATGTGGCCTCTCCCTCATGGACCACCTGCAACCACCTGAGAAGAGATGCTCAGCATCTTGTGTGCTTGCTTTCCTTCCCTCTACATATGAATATGATATCGTCTCCGGTTGTCAGGAGAGGCGGATGTGATCATGACTTCAAAAGTACGATAATCCAAATAGATGATTTATCAGCCATGATAGTCAAGTCTTGGCCTCTCCCTGTGCCATGGTTTGTCTGAATCCTCGAGAAACAGCACAGGTTCGTGAATGTGAAAAGCTTCGAGAATGGGGATTTCGGGTGAATCTTGTCTGCGAGCTTGGAATGTCTCTGTTAATGCTTAATCAGAACGATCTGAAATATGATGCTTGACAGTGGCCGCGCAAACATCACAGTAGAATATTCAACAGACAGAACTCTTCACTTGCGGAGAAATGAGTAAAGGAACCACATTTTGTTGCTAATTTCACCTGATTTAAATGATCATTACAGGCTAATGGCCATGATTCACTGGCCATCCAATTTACTGAAAAAATAAACTAGGGATTTTGACATGGTAAACTCTTACAGTGTCGTTGATACTTAAGTCAGCTGTAATGATCATAAACCAGAAGATGTGACCACGCAAATTGAATCATAGTTATGGTTCACAAGTACATAAAAGGCGGACTAGAAAATATTACATTCGTTTAGGTGAAGAAACAATTTACCATGTACGCAAAATACATATCTTGGTGTTCATTGCCTTGGCCTTGTCAAAGGTCCCACAATTAACTACATTAATCACATCTACGGATCATGGACGCTGGCACATTTCTTCTGATTCAGTATCTCCACCAATCTCCATATCTAACATCAGCTAAAACTTCAGTAATCACTGCAGTTCAAAATTCGACTTCATAGCGCCAGCTACACTTCTTTAGGAATTTGAAGTTGCACGGTTCAAAAGGATGAAGTCTTCGCTTTCAAGTTACCTGCACCATCATGGGCAAAGGGATATTGCAACTAGCATGAAGATAATTCCAAGCATAACATAAAGCATGGAAGGAGCTAATATTTGTTTACCTCACAAGTAGATGAATCAAAGTCCAACAAGCAAAGAAAACAATTCATCTTTATATGTGTGCACGTACACTTCACGGAACCTCTGGAGAACCAGATGAACCTTAGGTCTTGTTAGGCTTCCATGTGGATATCGCGTAGACAATCCTCCCCTTCCATCCCTGGAGCAACCATCTATTATCTTCATCTATGACGAAATCCTTGTGATAACAAGTTCTAACCTTGTCTTTTGCTTTCTTCATGATTGTTGCATCTATGGGAAGCTGAGCAAACCCAGCTCTGAGGTTTCTAACCTGCCACTGCTTATACGTCTCCGGCCTTTCAACCCTTTCCGAGCCTTCACAAGCTATGACATTAAGTGCCTCCCTTCCAAATAGATCCCTTTCAATCAACAGTCGTTGTTCATTTTCTCGTGGTACAGTGGTTTCAAGCATGTCAAACAATGATGAATAGTGAAAGAGAGCCTCACGGAAGCGGGTTACAAAGAAGGGAGCACTATATGATCCATTCACGATGCCGTGGATAAAAACATCAGGATTCATCTTCCTAATAGTGTTGAGTACTCGATTTCTGGGGCTATCCACAACAACTGTCTCATCCACAAGATTTCTGAAACGATATAAGCAGTTTACAATCACCACCTCATCAGACCGGATGTTGAGTTCCTCAGCCCGAATAGTCTCCCACTTAGATGTTATGGCCTGATACTCAAACGGAACATTGAAACTCTTTGCATAGTCTGCTAATCTACGCCCTGTTTCTTCGATTCTTTCTGTAGGACGGAAGCCTGGCTGGGCTACATCAATACCAGTTATCCGCAGCATTGGTGGTCCACCCTCCCTTGTACTGAGACGTTGGATCAGGTATGGCCATTGGAATCCAAAATAAATGCCAAAATCTATTATGTGAATTCTCGAAGCTTTCTCAGCCACATTCAGGATCGTCTGATTTGAGAAAAAGTGTGATATCTTCTTAAATGGGCATGCCGCAAGATACAAATGATATGCCTTCAATATATCACTTGCAGTGGTCCTTTTGGCCACAAGGGTTTTGTAGATCTGACTTCCCGTGCCAGCCAGTCTAGCCTCCAATCCATCTGCAAACCAATGTGCCAGCCTTTGACTCCCATCTCCAGTAGACAAACTGTGCTGTCTGATCTGCTTTAGTAGCTCATTAGCAGTCCGCCGGTCATCAGCTGCAACCGCCTGCGCACAATGGATGAGAATTGTCCTCAAATCCACCACATCTTTCTTCGTTTGCTTCTTTCCACGGGCCTTCCCACCAGCCGAAGCTTTCATTTGACCCATTTGAGAACCTTTGTTCAGATCATTTTGCATCGCTTCTCTTAGGTCATATATCTTCTGAGAACATTTATCTCCTTGGAAAAGCAAAACCATGTCTAGAGCATCAGACCTAACACCTTCCAACTCAGTAGACACAGCTGATTGCTTATTGCTCCTGCCTTCCACCATATCCAATTCCTCATTGTTGGGGTTCTTTCGGCCCCTGGATCCAGTAAATGAAAACTCTTTTTCCTCCATCTTTGCCTTGATATTAGCTGATGTACACTGATTTCTCGATCCTTCAATTGAGGAAACCCCACCATTGGATTTTAAGTCAACTATCAACTTACTGTTGTTTGGAAGAAACTTGCGTGCTTCTTCCATACCTCTCTTGAAATGCAAAGCAGGCAAGCCCCCAGAAAAAAGATTAGGTGCCTTAGTGATGATGGTCAATGACTCCTCAAATGGATAGGCGACATTTCTAACACTGCTTGAAGAGCAGAATGAAGGAAAAGAAAGGTACATACTCCGAGGATCAATGATGAATTCAGAGGATGAACCATTGTCTATTACCTCGCTGTGGGTACTGCTATTACTACTTAAGCTTCCATGCTGATCACAGCTGCCATCATCAGAGCTCCCTAAAATTTGTTGGGCACAGAATGCCTTGTCAATAGGAGACGGTGGGTACTTCTGACCAAGGATATCATAGAATGGTTTCTCCGCAGCCCGGAGTGCTGCTTCCTGTTGATAACTACTGACTTTTTCATCTATATCTTCCTCCATCAGCATCCTGCTTATGTAGCTAAGGGCGATGTCGGAGAAGATTTCACTGTCTTCCTGGCTATCTCCCTCGGTGTTACTGCTAACAACAGTGGAGCAGGACTTGCTACTAGGCACCGTCCCCAAGGATGATGCTTGCGTAAAATCCACAAAGCCATCGTAGCCTAGAAAAGGTTGCGACTCTCCCAGACCAACAGCAGTGAAAATGTTCTGATCCGAGTAGTGATCATCATACCTCAGAGCATTGATCATGCCGGACAACTCATGGAGACCAGAGTCCATAATCATCGATCCTCAAATATCCTTTTTTGTGCAATCGATCTTGGCCAATCCTCTTTTTTATTTTCTTTTTCAGACACAGTATGATTGGTCCTAGGCAACAGCAAGGAGTGGACTTTTTCTAAGCATGCATCACGAACATTCAAGACCTAACTACACGGGCGACAAGAACTGGCAAACTCAGGTCAATAAAATCCAACAAAAGCTTGTAAATCTAACAAATGAAATCGGAGGATGCTCCACACACACACACACACAAAAAAAGGAGGGATTTTGTAGCTTTGCCAGACCTAAAACGAGCAGAAATGCCTGCTCACTCCAACAAAATCAGATGCCCGTTAAGAGAGACCAAAAGAAAACTAGGATTGTGGACATGCCCAATCAACCGGCAAACCACACCGGCACCGAATTCAGCAAGCAAGCACAAGGACAAATCATTCAAGCTAAGAATTAAGCCATCTAATCCCACCACTGAGGACTCGAGAAACCGAGCCACAAGGAAGACGAAACGACTTCTTTTATGCGCCAAAAGAAGACTGAAAAGACCTCCAGAAACAGGATTTGGCAGCTGAAAACCTGCAGAAATGAAGGAGATGGAAAGAATCAGAGTCGGCGTGAAGGTTTACCTCCAAGAAAAGGGCAAGAAGGGGGAACCGAGAAGGTGTTACCGACCGAGATAGCAGGACAGGAGGAGCTCAAGAAAGAAACAGAGAAAGGAGCTGCCTTTAGCCTCTAGCGTGTGACTCGGCCTTTTCCTCTCCACTGGAATATTATTATTTTTTTTAGGAAAAAAAAACAAGCAAGATAACTTTTTTTATTCATATTTTTACCCGATAACTTTGGAATATGGCGAGAAAAATAGAAGAAGAAGAAGAAATATATATATATATATGGGGGTGGGGAGAGTTGGCAAAGGGGAAGCTTCCGGGGCCGGTGTTGGAACGATCGCCACCGTTGGATTCATAGCAACAACAAAAATAGAGGAACGAGAGGCGAAGTGGGTGTCTCAGCATTTCGACACCTTCTTCTTTATTTTTTGTATATTTCCTTCTGTTTCCAAATTATATATATATAATTTTGGACATGAAGAAAAACTACAAACCGGTAATTTCGTCTGTGTTGGTTTATAGATTAAAATCTAACGATATGAATACGAGGATACTTGACAATAAAAAAAAAAGATAAGATGTTTATAATGGTTATGTTTTTATTTTTCACCTTTGAATATTGTTCAATAAGTAGTGTAGATGTAGGTAGAGTGGATCCAGGATCCTTTTTTTAAATTCTTCTTTATCTGAAATTGACACTCAAATTATTCTTTTTTTAAAACAAAAATTATAATCTCACATCAGATGAAACAAAAATTAAATTCCTCTAATATTGTTCAAAATTTCTATTCAGCAATTTTTTTGAATATTATGATTGAGTGGTAAAATAAATAAATTTCACTTTTTGTGTGTGAGTGTGTGGCTGTTATTGCTTGGGGGTGTTTTACTGATGGGCAATCAAACTGAATTAATTTGTAAAAAACGATCCTACTACTACTATTACTACGATAAAGTGATCAGGGGATTCTTGTGATCTGGTGTGCACAAAACGTTAACTTTACGCCGTTGTGCCAAATAAAGTGTAATATGTTGACATTGTGCACCTTGTGTACAGCCAACTGTACTTATCCCATTATATAACAACTTGTTCCCTCTCTCTCTCTCTCTCTCTCTCTCTCTCTCTCTCTCTCTCTCTATATATATATATATATATAATGAAGTATTCAGTAGCAACATGGCAATCAGATAAATTTGAAATCAATGCTACAGGCAGGAAGAGAGAGCGAGACATGTAACGAGAAAAATAAATGGTCATAATAATAATAATTACAACAATGGAGGAAGGGCGGGTGGGTGGCCCATCCTTTGCCAATTTGCCAAATGGTTGCAAACTTGCAACAAGAAGCTATGGAGGAGTGAGAGTGATTAATCAGGAGAGGATGGATGTATATCCATAGCTCGTGTCACACATTCATCGCGTTTCATGCGACTTCATCTCTTCCAATCTCCGAGTCATGGGGATAAGGATCTCTTACCGCTTTGCACAAATGGAGGCTAAAATGGTGTGGTAAATAATTTCTTACCACTTTATATATACATATAGAGAGAGATTAATTAAGTTGGATGCAACCAAAGATATTAGTTGCAACTTACCATCAATCCATCAGAATTCTTAGATCGTGCTCTAAAGACAAGTACGGTTGAGGTTGATGCACGATAAACTCATGCTTATTTTCTTCTCTATCAATTCGGACTGTCGAGATGATCCACCAAAAGTCCTTTTCCCCAAATCTATTTCCATTCTCCCCTTCTTCCCCTTCGATGATCCACTTATTGCGGCACCGTCGCCATGGTCTGCCATCATCGCAGCTGTTGCTACCGCTCCGTCGCCATGATCTGTTGTGATCTGTTGCTCCGCCGCCGCCGTTGTTGTTCCTCTTTCGACGTTCTACCTATTGCTGCACTATCGTCTTGTCTTCACCATTATTGCTACTTGCTACTACACTGGCACCGCGATCTGTTGCTACTACATCGTCCTTGCGAACTGTGTTGTCATGCGATCCGACATTTGTGCCACCACTGTCGTGATTCATGTTGCCACCGCCTTGATCTGTGCTGTCATCGTTGATGTTTGTGCCGCCACCGTCGTGATCTATGCTGCTATCGCCGTCATATGTTCTGCCTTCGCTGATGCCACCGTGATCTGTGCTGCCAATGCCGATGCCGCCATGATCCGTGCAACCACTGCCAATGCTACTGCACCAAAGAGTTACGACTGCGATGGTATATGTTCAATTGCCTCCAGACAATCATGCTGGGAGATGTTCATTTTATGTTTTGTTCATTGTTCATTTTCGTGTTTCATGTGCATTAAATCAATTTCATATTTCATGTGCAGACAAAGAAAAAGAATGAATGTAATGTGAGATTCTATATTAAATGTAAGATGTTATTTAACTCTAATGCTACTCTGGGTTGAACTAAACAACTTTATTGAAGTGTGTTAATAAATGTAAGTGTGATCTTATTTAAGTGTGATGGCTTTGATTGAATTAAGCAACTATTCATATCTAATTTAGAATCAAGGTTTAAGTGTGATGTTAAATGTAAAATATTATAAACAAAATCTATATTGTGTTACTCATACAGTCATTCATAATGTGCAGACGACTCATATCATCTAATTTGAGTAACACTGTGAGCATGCATGAGACATTATGTGAAGATGAGAATACATTGAACTCAGACAACATACAACAAGTATATATCAAAATCCTTTTACTATAAGTTGTAATGTCATGTGTGAACTAATAATACATTTTTTACAACAATGCAAGATGTCGAAAAAAAAGACAACCAAGAGCTATAATTTACTGACATAGTTAAACTATATGTTGGAATGACATTTCACTCTGAAAAAATAGGATATGGTTTTTATAACTGTTATGCTAGATCAATTGAATTTTCTGTAAGAAAGCATGTTTCTTATAAGGCAGGTGATAGAAAATTCTCAAGTAGGGTGCTTGTTTTTTCGAAACAAGGGCATAAAGACATTAAATAAAATGCCGACAAAGAATCATTTCGAAGAAGAGAAAAGTGAATGCGGTGCACATTTATTCATCGAAAGATTTGATGTGAATTTGGTTTGTAAAAAGATTTGAAGAACAACATAATCATTCTTTGGCAACATCTTCTAAAGTACTAAAGATGCAGCAATAGAGGGGTTCGTGGTCAGCGAAAGAGGTAGATTGCATCAGCAGAGTAGCAATAGCAGTGGCGGTGGAGCAAAAGATCACAACAATGGTGGCAAAGGTGGTGGCAGCGGCACAAGATCGCAACCACGGAAATAGATCGCAGCTATGGCAGCAAATTATGATGACGGCGGGGTAGCAGTAGATCGTAGCAAGGGAGCAATAGATCACGACGATGGAGGAGTCAATCGCAACAACGGCGGAGCTAGAATATCGCAACAGCAGCGGCAATGTAAAATCACAACAGATCACAGCGTCGACGGGGTAGCAACAACAATGGCGGCAGTGGAGCAATAGATCACGGCGACGATGGGGTAGCAACAACAACGGCAATGGCAGATGATCGCAGTAGATCACAATGACGACGGAGCAACATATCACGATGACGATGGGGTAGAACCAATAGTTATGGCGACAGATCGCGTTGACGAGTAGCAACAGTAGCGGCACTACGGAGCAACAAATCGCTGTAGCGGCTACGTCACAGTAGCAAGCAGATCATCGAAGGGGAAGAGAGGAAGAATCGAAATAGATTTTGGGAAAAAGGGGTTTTGACGAATCGTCTTGGTACACCGAACTAGGAGAGAAGAAAATAAGCATGGGTTCATCATGAATCAATCTCAACTTAGCTTGTGTTGAGAGCACGATCCAAGGGTTGTGATGGATTGGTTGTAAGTTGCAACCACTTTCTTTGGCCAACTTAATAGGGTCTCCCCCATTACAACCTGCGAATCTTTCGGCTCATAGCTAGATTATTTGCAACATATGCCCCTTCTCAGGGAACCGTCACATAGGAAAGAAGACCAGAAACACAACATTCATCAGATAAGCAATAGGATTAATGCTATGCAAAAAAAAAACATCCAAAATTCATATAAGTATCAAAACCAAGTTCAAATCCATCAATGACCCCTCAATATCATTGGCTGATTAGTTAGACATACTGAGTTTAAACTTCAAACTAAGAGTAAACTTAATGTAATAAGACATAGTGCGAAAACGAAGACAAAGATTAAATCTAAGATTCATAGTGATGGATGAGCTGCTCGAAGATGATCCAGCCTTCCTCATCAGTTCAGCTACTCCTCTTTCCTTCAATAGCTCCCTTGTGTCCTGTGTTGTTCTAGCCCCCTTCTCATATTGTCTCATTTGCCCTCTTATACTTCTTCTCCTCTTCTGGATACTTAAAACTAGATAACAAAGAGTATATTTAAGATTGGCAATCACCACTTTGACGATCAGCTAAGTGGATCTAATTATTTTAGGAAATTTTAGTAGATGGATGTCTAGAGTATGTCATATTTAAAATTTAATTGAAAATTTTAAATATTCTACTGCCGACTGAACGGGCAATTGATCCCTAGATCGAGAATTTGATTTCTCCTCGACAAAAGATAGTGGCTGCCAGATTGAACGATAGATTCAATGATCGGACACTCGGTCGGCAATGCCTAGGCTAACATATGACTACAAGGTCAATCGTGAACTCTCATTGGTCATTCGGAGGTCATGAACTGAACCAATCTGAACATACTGGATGATCAGTCGAGGTTTTGGTCATCCGAAACTTTCGGTTGATGTAGTATTTGTCCCATGAAGAACGAACGATCACTTGGCCTATCAGGTGTTGATCCGTGCTCGATCTTCGAATGACCGAATGATGAACCTAGAACGAGTGTCTGCCCCACTTAACATATAATCGATTGCTTCTGATGAACTGGACGTCCATTGTAAATAGTGGGCGACAAATGAATACAGACAAACTGGGCATCCGCTTGCCTAAATGGATGATTGATGAATCATACCAAAATGGGTGATCACTCATGGATAGAGAATCAACGTGACTTTTAAATTAACCACTATGAATCTTATTATATTAGTCTTGATCCACCTAATTTTCCTCACTTCTAATATTTCATATGATAATATGGAGCCACCTTCCTAAAACCTTGATTGATCCATGTGATCAAAAA
The DNA here is from genome assembly GCA_030549335.1 of Pontederia crassipes. Taxonomy (NCBI): domain Eukaryota; kingdom Viridiplantae; phylum Streptophyta; class Magnoliopsida; order Commelinales; family Pontederiaceae; genus Pontederia; species Pontederia crassipes. Next base: position 8,520,846 of record CM060195.1, on the reverse strand, counting down.
ATAGGTTGATAGTTAATGAAGATAAAGGATGAAAACAATGGTTACCACTACCTACCTAGATGAGAGGTTATCAATCTTATGTGAGGCATTCCTGATGGATCAACTTTGTGTGAAGCACTCCACCTTTTCTGATCAGCCTTGTGTGAGGTCGTCCTACCCTTTTATGGGGCACTTGCCATGGGATCCCCACTAGTCCATCATGGTATAGGTAGTTACATAATTGTGTATTTGTAATGGTACTCCCTAAAAATGGAGAGCTCTCCCAACTAAAAAACATATAAAGAATGAATAAAGAAAATGGAAGGACTATATTCTTATGAAATGAAAAGTAATAATGATGCATTTTCAAGTGAAAGATGACAATAAATAAAAATGAATAAGAAATGAATTTTACATGTTATTATTCCCTGTGAATTATATCATGTATGCATTATGATTTTACTTCTTGCTTATTCTTGTGGATCGTCATCATGACCTATAGTGATTTCACACTTAGCTTTAACAGGAGAGTTCTCTCTCATGTGTTGATCCCTGCATGTACTTGATTTATCTATGCAATATGATTGATGTGTGTGTGATAACTTCTTCTATAATGGCATGCGTACATGATTATTTTAGGAGTTATGTCTAGTCTTTTACTTTGACTTGTTATTTGATGTATTTGATCGAGGTCATTAGACTTCAACAATGATGTTTTTATTTTTTTCATTATTCTAGATTCTGTATTTTTCTTATTTAATTTTCATATTATTTATCTTAAAGTTTTTTCGCTTACATGTCACCCTTATTGACCAACTAGATCAACAAAAGGGTCAAGATGCACTAAAGAACATAATGTAACGAGAGGAGATCTCGTCATATGGCGAGTTTCGAATTTTGGGTTATTACACTTAAACTTGTCAATTTGATATTTATTTCGGCCAACCTTAGATTAGTTAGATGTTATCGGTGATGACTGGTATATATGTATGTATAGCTTTTCGAAGAGAGGCCAAACATATGATTACAAGTATTGTTATTCTTGAAATTTATTGACGAGTTTCCTAACTCTAAATTCAAGAAAATGATAAACCTTATTCCATAAATAGTACCTCCATTTTCATTGGAAATATATATATATATATATATATATATATATATATATATACACACACACATGAGAAGACTGTGCACTTTGATCTCATTATTTCATCCAAAACCTTTATTTTTTTGTAATGTGACATCATTAGTCATTATGTTGTGTTGTGGGGTTTGTAGGAAATATGGGAGCACCATATCTTGATGGAATCCTATATATAAGGAAAAACATGTTTTGTACATCACAACCATAGAATAAATTGTTATCAAAATTTATTAGTGCTTCTAAAAAAATTATATAACTTGAAATGATTTTTGTAACAAAAAATGTGTTCTTACTTTTGGGGCTCCCTCCAATCGACGCTAATTCCAACTTCTATAAAAGTCATTTTATAGTACAAGTACCATCACTAAGTTTGCCCCAACCGTATCATTTTGTTGCACGTTCTAAATGTGCATGCATCAAGTCGCTTGAAGCGATCTTTCGAGTAGCGGCTCTTTCGCTCATTCGATGACCACGAAGGTCATTTCCTACATCTCCCACTAACACTTCCATTATTCATGTAATGTTATTGCAACTTCAATACTTTCACTATCTGTAAAGTATAAAATGGAGATGTTCACTTGAAGTTTATTATTCATGACTCATATATTCTTGAGTCTCATTAAATCAACATATTTAAGGAACGTATCAGTTGCAATTTCTTTTGTGAAAAAATCAACCAACATATCATTGGTATGCATGCTTGTAAATCATGGTCACTTCTTTTTTCCGCTATATGTGAATATAGTGATATTCTATCTTAATGTGTTTCCCTTTGGAGCTGTTAGACTTATTGATGCTTGATTGTCAGAGTACATTTAAAGTGGTCAAGTAACCAAATTGAGCAAAAATTATAAGAGAAAACTTTTGCGCCAAACTCCATGGGTGCTTGATATATTAGTATTCAACTTTTTATATGTGTCTTACCATACATCCATTTTTCTTGCTAACCCAAGAAATGACTCACTCCACCCAATAAAAATGTGAATTTTCAATCATCGATATTCCCTTTGAAATTCGCATATGAATATCTTATAACCTCCAATGTATGTATCAACTTGATATGTCAATCTCACTTGTATTGTGCTTTTTACATATCGTAGAATCCTTTTAATGCCCTTTCAATGTACCTTTTCAGGATTACTTTGAATTTGCTAACCAAGTTTATTGCATAGTACAAATCATCGCATACACCAAGCTATCCACCGCTTGTGCATAAAGTTCCTCTAAAGATTTATGTCCCATATTAGGACATTGACTTTTACTTAGTCTCTTTTCAATCATGAGTGTGTAGATGCGGTACTACAAATTTACATCCCGAACCTTCTCAGTATCTTAACTTAAACTAAACATTCTTGAATTTATATCTTGAATAATTTGAATGTCTAGAGCATAAGATGCATCTCTTATGTTTGTCATTTCAAATTATTCACTCAATTTATCCTTCATTGAGCATTGTAAGATCATTACCAGTAGCAAGATATCATCTGCGTACAAAATAATATCACAAAATTACTCTCACTTTTCTTGATATACACACAATGATTCAATTTATTCACTTTCAAATCAAATCGGACTATCATCTCATGAAAATACCATTGCTTTGACAATTTTTATAAGTCATATAATAAATTCTTTAGTCTATACACTTTGTTTTCCTGACCTCAACTTGAAAATCTTCATGTTGACGCATGTATATATCTTTTTGTAAAGTCACCATAAAAATATTGTCTTAATATTCATTTGGAATAACTCCAAATTCATGTACGTGACTATCATTAAAATCATCCTAATTGATGCAAACTTAGTTATTGGAAAATATTTTTTTCTAAAAGTCAATTCCAGCTTGCTAGGTATAACCTCTGACAACTAATCTAGCTTTGTACCTATCAAAAGACCACAGGTCCAACACTTTCTCTAAATATCCAATTGCATCATATGGCTTGCCTACCTTCAATCAAGTCACATAGTATATGTATTATGTTCCAGTCTATTGAGTCTAATTCGCGTTTCATGGTGCATGACTATGATTCTATCTCATTAGAAGTTATTATTTCTTTATAAGTAATGGGATTTGTACTATCCTCTATGTCAACATCAACGGAGTAATACAAAGACACATACTCATACAACACATAATCTTCTAAATATGTGAGTTTCGTCTGTGGTCTCTTGTTACCGATTATCCTTGTGGAAAGTGTGGATCCCTCTACTTCATTCAAAGGTGTAATATTCTTTATATAATCAAACTCCCATTGTTGAATCATTCAGTGTGCGTTTAAAGTTGACTCCACCCTCTCATACCATTGTCCTCTTAAATTCATTGCTTTTTACTTTTTAGAAAAGTAGCATTTTGATTCTCCTATAAGACCTCTATCTAGGTGGAAAATTTTATACCCTTTGGAATTTTGATTGTATTTAATAATCTTGTATGTATCCGTCCTAAAATTCAGTTTGTCCCTCAATTGATTAGGAACTAATACATGCGCTTTACATCCTCATTTTTTGAGATGGTCCACTTGGAATTTCTGCCATTCCATAATTTGTATGACGTCAATTCGACGAACATTACTACTGTAATAAAAAAATGCGTTCTTGCTTTTGGGGGCTCCCTCTTGCTAGTTGAAAATTATGTGAAATTAATTCATTTTATAATGCAACTACCATCTATTAGTTTGTCCCTAGGTCATTCCATTATGCTGCACCTTACACAGGTGTGTGCATCAAGCCACTCAAAGTAGTCTTCCGAGGAGTGGTTCTTTCGCTCCTTTGATGACCGCGGAGATCGTCTGCTACAATTTGGTGTTATTGAAAGTATTAAGATTTATAGACTATTTTTATCTGAGAGCCAAATGAACATAGTATTGTTTAACTTTTAATAATGTCAGAATAGGGTCTATATTCACATAAGTAGATCCAAACAGGCTAAAAAAAGAGCCCTAGTGAATTAGTAACTCATTTGAAGAAAATGTTTTAAAATTTGAAAAAGTTGATATTAAGTATTGCGCAAACTGTACTTAACCTCTTATTACTTATTCACTCTTTGGCATTGTTTGACACATACAAAAGTAGAGTTTTGAGTAGTGAATAGCATTTAGAAGTTTACTCCTACTACCTTATAGAGTATAGAGGTAGTGATTTCATATTTTATTTCTATTATTTTCATTCTTTTAAAATAAAAACTTTATTTGATTATTAAACATCGTATATTATTTTTTATTTCAATATATGATATCTTTAATTTTACTTACAACACAAATAAGATTTCTATTTTGAATTAATTAATATTTATATTAAAATATTATTGTTTAAAAAATATTACTATTCATAATAAGATATATATGATTGTAAATTATTAAGAATATGATATATATATAAGAAATGATCGTAAATTATATCTTATGCATATTTTTGTCATTGGATATAATACACTAATTTAACCGCTATATTTATCAAATAGTTTCTATTCAATTTATAAATAAATTGTTATCCGTTGACAGTTAAATAAATTATTATTCTTTAGTTGAACCGTTATTTTATAATTGAACCGTTAATTTTGTCAAACAAAGCATTTATCTTATTCACTGTTAATTGAAACCTAACAATTTATTTCATTCTGAATAATTTTGAAGAATGATAAAATTAATTGAGTAATAATTCCTATCTACCTATTGGTAAAACCAGGGATGGAGTTATGTGTCCCACTTTTTTCACCTATATTAATATTATGTAATTTTATTATTGTATAAGACTTTGACCCCCCAAAAATAACTCATAAGTGTTTCAAAATGTTAACATTAATTAATATTACCATTGATTAGTTTATTATTACTTTTAAATGTTTTAATATATATATATATATATATATATTGACTAGTTAGAGCATAATTGTGCTTAAATAGAACTATTGATTTGAATTATTTTTAATTTTCAATTTTCTAAAAATATGATATACGTACTATGTATTAAAATAGAATATGTTGTGCGTCTATGTTTTCGTTTGTTTGCATGCATGCCTGCATGTATTCTATGATAGGTTATATTTATTTTAATATAGCATATACTATCGCTACAAATAAGTATATATCAAAATAAAACTTATAATATATAATTGGACCTGGATATAATTTAACTTTTTTTTTAACTTGGATATAATTTTGATTAATATTTGTATTGATAAATGATATTCAATTTCAATTAGAAGTGGATTCCTTCTAAAAAAAAGGAAATGAATTTTTAGAGGGGATAAAACATTAAAAAATCAGATGACCAAGTGTTGAAAATCATGCTTAATCTCATCTCGACTCTCATAACCCTTTTTTTTTTTTGGCTTCCCGGAGTAAACCTTCAAACAAACACACAGTGACAACTTTATATATAATCATATCCGCCATTTCCTTGCTTGGTTTTCTTGTACCAAGACCAAGAGCAAGTGCCACGACACGAGCAAAAGTAGGGCGTTGAATAAAAAGTGGTTCCTTCTTGGCGTCTTTATGAAGTAATCAATTAATTTGTTCAAGATATTTAGATATATCTTTATGAATTTATTATTATTAGTTGACCTTTTGTTTTCGTCATTTTTTTTGTTTATCAAAAAATAAGATTAAGTGACTTATATATGCTACCTAACTTATTATTATTGCTAATTTTCTTTGTATTGTTTACTAGCTGTTGCCACCTTTTCTTTGATAGTTCACGTGAATCTAAGTACAATTTCAACATTAGTTGAATTTAATGACGTTTTACTTATTTTATTTTATTTTTTCTTTTCGCTTAACTCGGACGATTACATATATAGCTGTCCGGCGAGATCTCAGACACTAATTCTTAGAAAAGTATAAATCATAGTGCAATAGTTTTGAACGACGTGGCTTTTACTCGTCCCTCCTTTTAATTCATATGAATTTGGGAGCAAATTGGTCAATCATCCAATACAATTAATTAGATAATTTTTTTTTAAAAAAATAACGCAATAGACTTAAAATATTATATATTTTTATAATAATCTAAATACTCGAATGTGTATAAGGTTAAAATAACATAATTGATTTAAAATAATGTATTTCAATGTTTTCCCAAACATCACATTGTATTTTTTTTCGTTGATTTATTTTACGTTGTAGTTCATTTTTAAAATATAGTTTACATTGTTTATTTTTTTTCTTATATAAAAGATCCAAATATAACCTAAATCTTTATCATCTAGCTTATACTTAAAAACACAACTTTATACCCAAAAATGATCACTAGCGATAGTATTTATACTCAATTTAAAGTATGAAAGTATTATCCATTACATATTTAAATTAAATGAAATAGCACACTACACACATCATCATCATCAATAAACATACACAACTCTATACCTGAAAATGATTAAGCATGGTATTTATAGTAAAGTTAAAGTATCATTCATTTATATAATATTAAATGAAATAGCACACTACATATCATCATTAATATAATTATCATCACAGAGTCATGCTCTTATTGTTGGTTTCTTATCCTTTATTTTTCTATTTCATGCTTCTGTTGAGTTTACTGAGTTATTTTTCCTCTTTGACATATTCCATTATTTATAACTTTGATTGATTCTTGACTGATACCCAACATATGATTACAATTAACAATAATATTTATATTTGGTGTTTTCAAATTTTGAGGACTTGTAAACATAATTAATCTTCAAAATGAATACATTTTTTTATTAATCTAAAAATTGTAACGCCGTTATTTTAATATCATAAAGAATCTCTTAAGTTATAAACAATGAAAAATATTGTAAAAACAATCACACTCATTTTATTTCGGCAAGACAAAGATTATTTCCTCTAATCACCTCTAAACTATCACGATTTTTTATATCTAACTTCAAACTACGAACTTTATTTTTTGGGTCCCTAAACTTTCACGATTTTTCTAATTTGATCATTCCGTCCATTTCCATCAACTTCTCGGTTAAATTTATTTTTTTTGTATTTATGAAAAGTCCATTATACCCTTGCACCCTTCCTTAAGTATTAGCCTCTTTTGATTTAAAATAATATATAGTAATAAATATAAAAGAAATAATTAAAAAGGTACAGGGGAGGACGATGGCTCCCTCTCCCCCCTCACCTGAGCATGAGCGTGAGCGAACTTGCTGGCGAGGGAGAAAAAGGGGGCATCGGTGCCCCTGAGCAAGCTTGCCGACCACGCGCTCAGGCGAGCTCGCGCTTCGGCGAGGTCTCGCTGACGCGAGCAAGCTCGCTCGCCGCGGGGTTGCACCAGTGAGCTTGTGCTCCGGCGAGCTCGCAACGCTCAGGCGAGCTCGCTCCCCCTGCCTTTTTCTTTTCTTTAAAAAAATAGTTTTTATATTTATTATTATATATTATTTTATGTAAAAAATGACTAACATTTAAGGTAGGAGTATAATGGTCTTTTCACAAAATAGAAAAAAATAAAATTAACTAAGAAGTTGATAGAATTGGACGGAAGGACCAAACTGAAAAAATCACGAAAGGTTACGGATCCAAAAAATGAAGTTCGTAGGTTGGAATTAGATATGAAAAATCGAAAATCGTGATAGTATGACCCTTGGAGGTGTCGCCCCATGGGCTGTGGGCTAACTTTGAATTCAACACCAAATATACACGCAGATAACCTCATAATGGGCCCAAAAAGAACAGCCCAGTTATTGTTTTGCTCCGGTCCCAACGGGGAGCTGGAAGGAGGGAGGGAGGGAGAGAGAGGAGAAGCGGAGAGAAGTAATTATCTTAAACCCTAAAACTTTGGTAGACGACGACGACGGCCACGGCCACCGGGATGGCGACGGCGACGGCGACGGCGACGGCTAAGACGGCGAAGGTGGAAGGAGAGGAGGCGAAGCGGAAGAATTCGAAGGTTGAGAAAGGAATCGAGAAGGGAGGCGTCTTCGCTTCGTGCACCTTCGCGGACCTCGGCCTCCACCCCACCTTGTGCCAGCATCTCGCAGGTTACAGCACCGTTCCGTCTTTGTCCCCATGGCTTCCGATAGTTGAATTCTTGCCTAGTGAAAAGATTTGAGTTTTCATTTTTTTTATCTGCAGAGAGAATGAGATTCCAAGTCCCGACGCAGATCCAGGCGCAGGCGATTCCTGTCGTGCTCTCCGGCCGCCATGTGTATCCTTCATATCTCTCATGCTTCTTTCTGTTTGATTTCACCGGTAGTTGATGGGAAAGATGTCTCTTTTTCTCTTCGAGTTTTCTTAATTGGATGTCCGTATAGGCTCGTCAATGCTGCTACTGGAACGGGCAAGACGGTCGTGTACCTTGCACCTCTTGTGCACCTTTTGCAGATGCGTGAACCGAAGATTGAGCGCTGTGACGGAACTTTTGGTAATTCTGTAGTTCTCGATCATTTTTGAGAATTCGTTGCCTTTCACCAATACAAGTTCATAAATTGTGTTTGTTATTTTCGTTTTCTGAATCGTTGATCAGTCTTTGTGTCAATAGTGATCTAGTTTGATTGAAACCACAATAGCGTTGGTGCTTGTGCCCACGCGAGAATTATGCATGCAGGTCTATGAAATTCTTCAGAAGTTACTGCATCGATTTCATTGGATAGTTCCTGGGTATATCATGGGAGGTGAAAATAGGGCGAAGGAGAAGGCTAGGTTGCGAAAAGGTACCTTTTCTTCCCCTGTTGGACATTAATGTTTTGTACATCACAACACTGAAACACTGGGACTCCATATATCCCCAATAGTAATGCAGTAGACATGGTTGCTAATCTTTATGGGCTTATCTAGCTATATGCAGACTCTTTAATTTAGACATAGCTTTATTCTTATTGATGATTTTATGCAGGAATATCTGTTCTAATTGCAACTCCAGGGCGGCTTTTGGATCACTTGAAGAATACTTCATGCTTTGTGTACATGAATTTGCGCTGGATAGTTTTTGATGAAGCTGACAGGTGCATCTTGTCGCATGGCACATTCTACTGAAATTTTCAAGTTGTATGATATAATTTGCATGTGTGCAATGAACGTGGCAAAAGTTAATCGTGTTGTTCATGAAATGATTATTTAGAGAAGTTAGATTTCTTTGACAACTTTAAATATTCAAACATGGAATTACGTTAATTTGCTTTCTTGTGAACAGGATACTTGAGTTGGGATTTGGTAAAGCTTTGGAAGAGATTCTTGACTTCTTGGGTTCCAGAAATGAAAATGATGTTAAAAGAGAGAGTAAAAAAGGAAAGCCTTCAAAAAATCTAAGGCAAAATTTACTGCTTTCAGCTACTTTAAATGAAAAGGTGAATCACTTGGCCAATATTAGCTTAGAGAATCCAGTTATGATAGGCTTGGATGATAATAAGGGCCTTTCCATTTCTAAAAAAACTGTGTTCAGTGAATCTGAGTTTGATGGAGACCTGAAACGTCATGATTCATCAAGTCATATGGTTGAAAATTATAGACTACCAAGTCAATTAGTTCAAAGATATGTTAAAGGTAATACCTTTTTCTGTTCACACCAAATTCGTCTTATCCTTTTTCCCTTCTTTCATTTATGAGTTGCTTATGTCAAGTAAATACATTTGTTTCAATATTTTCAGTGACTTGTGGTTCCCGACTTGCTGTGCTTCTGTCAATTCTCAAATTTCTGTCCGGAAAAGGCACTTCACAGAAGGTGAAGTTGTGTTCTAATTGGTTTATGACATGATCTATTGGATTGGTTATATATGCATGTAAAATAATTTTTTGAACTCCAAAGGCAATTCAAAACAATATATCTTTTATATTTGTTGTTGAATTATTCAAGTTTATTCTGCAGATCGTGGTTTTCCTTTCAACATGTGATGCAGTTGATTTTCACTTTTCACTTCTAAGTGAATTTCATTTGACGTCAGAGCTGCCAGAAGTGAATCAGAACAAACATTTTGTTAATTGCAAGTTCTTTCGTTTACATGGGAATATGGAACACGAGGATCGTAGAAAAACATTTCAGGGTTTTAGCTCTGAAAAATCTGCACTACTTTTATGCACTGATGTTGCTGCAAGGGGCTTGGATTTTCCTAAAGTTAGGTGTATCATCCAATATGATTCTCCAGGAGAGGCTTCTGAATATGTGCATAGGTACGAAGGACACATTATTTTCTGAATAATATGTCATTTTAGTTCTTTGCTTATTTAGATGTTATGAGATCTATGTTGATGTTGATAGAGTCGGAAGAACTGCAAGGTTGGGTGAAAAGGGAGAAGCTTTGCTATTCCTCCAGCCTGTGGAAATTGATTATTTATCTGACCTGCAGCGACATGGTGTAAACTTGGAAGAATATCCACTTCAAAAGGTCTTAGACAGTTTTCCTGTGCCTGGCATGAGGCATCACAACAAAAAGCTATTGTCCTTAGATACACATCCTTGGGTATTGTTACTGCAGAAGGCACTTGAAACCTATATTTCCTCTGAGGTACAGATGTTCGTTACTTCTTTATCTATTGAATGACCGACTAAGAATCCAATTACTGATAGTTATACTAAGAGTCCAATTAATGATAGTTATTCTTTATAATGAGTTACATACCTTTTAATGACTTGTAGTGAGGATTCTTATGATGCCGTCAGTTTGAAGCATCTTTCTGCCTTTGTTTCTAATGACTACATGTGGAAGATGGTTCACGTCTATCTTGTTTTCTCATTCTTGCAGTATCTTCAGGTTTCTGGGTGACCTGCCTGTATTCATTAATCATTCGTAACCAGTAGTTATCCAACATTTAATATTTAAAAGCTGATTTTTTTATGTTTATATTCCACGAGTGTTGTTTTAGTATCTTGATGATTAATATCTCCTCCTGTATATGGTTCAGCCCAAGATGAAACAGCTAGCTAAGGATGCATTTTGTTCCTGGGTCCGGGCATATACTGCTCACAAAGGCGAGCTCAAGAGGATATTTATGGTTAAGAAACTCCATCTCGGACACGTGGCTAGAAGTTTTGGCTTAAAAGATCAACCTTCATTAGTGGGAGGAACACACCGGAACCAAGAAAAGAAGAGGAAAAGAGATCTAAAGAAATTTGGATCGGCCAAGAAAAGGCGACTTTCTAAAAGTAGTGCTATTATTTCTTGAGCTTTCTTTCCATACCCGGTACTGCTAATAAAGGCTATATTGTCGGAACTAATAGTCGGATTCCCAATTGTGCGGGGTAGCGAATATCCAACACCCAGTTTTTGCTCACTGAAAGTTAGAAAATATAGGAAGAGTGGAATCAACGCAGAGAGAATTTGGGGCCTTCATATTCAAAAAGATTTGTTCTTGAGGACCCGAAGCAAATCGAGTGACAGACGGTGCATGGTAATAGAACCTTCGCGTTTAAGTGATCACAAGTTGCGGCAAAAGATAGAAAGCTTTCCATCTTGAAAATGATGGTTTTGCGTGTGTTTTCTCCCTGTTTTCCGGAGGGGATTTTTTTATTACTTGTGAATGCTGAGGGCATCACAACTTCAAAATGTCTGATATACATTCTGGAACTGAACACCCAGAATTCTGCCTCTTAGATGTGCCATTTTTCTATATCTTTTTTGAGGTCATGAATGTGCCAAGTTTTGTGTAGGTGATAATCCAAGAACATACACATGTCAAGTTACGTTGTTGAATCTTGATTGATTAATTATGGTAATTGAACATTCATTGCTCGGAAGCTTTATATGATCAACTTCAACTTTTCATTCTTTTGGGTCTAAACTTTTTTCAAGGCTACCTCAAGTACCTGAGAAAGAAAGTAAACACCCGATGCACTCTTTGCAAGTTACAGAAAATGCAAATTTTGGGCAACTGGTCCCATATGCTTACATGATCTGCAAAAGCAAAGAAGGTGGCCGTCCATTTCATGGCCTGTGAAATCTCAAAATTTGCAGTACGAAGGGTTTTCACAAATTTGAGAAGAGCCGCTAATCATCTTTCAAACGCTTCAGGAGATTACTCGCCCAGCGCCTCAAACGCCTCCTGAGCGCGAAGCCGACGACGACCCCGACGACGAAGCTGATCGCGCAGGCCTTGCTGCACGTCCACAGAGAAACCACCCGCCTGCAATGACACAGACAATCCGATCCGTTGGTACTTCACGCTGAGGCGATTGCTCGAACAGCAGGAGAGGAACCCATCTCAAGCGAGCAGTAAGAGAGAGTGATTACCCAGGAGCTTTGCGAACGAGGATCTGCGTCTGAACGGAGGAGGAGGAGAAGGCGTTCGAATCGGCTTTGGATTCCGGCGTCAGAGCTCGGAGGCCCAGTTTGACCTTGTCCACGGTGGAGGACGCCATGGCTGTCCAAAGCAGCACAAGAAGAGCTGTTTAGGGTTTCTGGCGTCACGGTCGTTTTTTTCCTTCTCACTTGGAAGGCAAGGCGTTGGGCCTTTTAGATTATAAGGCAAGGTCTTGAGCTCAATAGAGACCCATTAGGGGTCAGATACAGAAGGCTTGGGCCCATTTTGAGTCGTATTGGGCCCGAGACGGCTCGCGTTAGACAAGTTTTAGCGATTTTTTTAAAAGTCATCATTAAAGAAATATTTAGAAAGTTGTACCATCAGAAAAGAAATTATAAAATAAGATAAAATAAAATGAATTTGCAGTATGTCGAAAATATTTAAACTCGGTATATTATAATTTTGAGAAGAAAATGACCAAGATGTTCATATGACAGTGCAATTGCTCCCACAATGATTGCTTGTCACGTTTAATTCCAAATTTTTATTTACACTGGACACACGAACTTCTTTCAGTTCTTTTTATATGTGTATTTCTTCTTTTTCTATTTATTTTTTTAATGATTTAGTGTTTGTGTCGGAAAAGCGATTTCAAAGGAGTCAAGCGGAGTCCGTGAGACACTAACATTAAATTTATTTCTATTAGATCTCTCTATTTCTATAACGTCGTTTGCAATAAAAACTAATATATATATATATATATATATATTCCTTTCTTACTTAATTATGTCCAAGTTATTTCTCTCAAATCTGAAATCGCTTTTGGTAACAATAAATCTCGCTCCCACTGCCGGCCACAAAACCCATCCGACAACTCTCTCTCTCTCTCTCTCTCTCTCTCTCTCTCTCTCTCTCTCTCTCTGCATTATCCACTATCCTCGTCCGAAATTAACGCCGTCACAAACTCGCGGCTGTCTGCCATCCCACGTCATCACTCATGGCTCGAGTCAACTCACGCTAGCGAGCGCTCCATCTCACAAATGACAGGTATATACTTAAAATAATTCCTACCGGAAACAAAATAAACATTATATTAAAAGTAAAAACTATTAAAACAATAATATGATATGAATAATTTAACAAAAATGAGCCAATGACTGCTGTATATTATATTCAAGTTAGCCCACAAATGCACTTATATCCACCATCCATATGTAAATATAAATATATCTATTTCTTGTAATAAATAGTTGAAAAAAATATTTATCCACTTTTTTCTTGTGAAATATAAATGGGTGATTGGTCCAAAACCCTTCTCATGCAACGTCGACGGCCACCTACTTACTACCATTGCGACATGGTAACGGTGGTTAAAAGAAAGAAAAGAAAAGATAAGTACCACAAATGAAAAATAAATAAGTAAAAATGATATATACATATGCGTACGGAAATGGAGGAGAGAGAGAGAGAGTCGTGCGATGGATGGAAGGGAGGGAGGGAGGGAGGGAGGGAGGGAGGGGGGGGGGGGCGGGGGGGGGGGGGGGGGGGTTTAAGGGACGGGAAAAAAGGGATGGTTTTGAGGGGTTTTGGCGATGCCTTGAAGGGTTGAGAGCGATACAAGGAGAAGAAATAGAGAGCCAAGAATTAACACACACGAAAGGAAAACAACATTTTTTTTGGTGAGAGAGTTGCAAAGGAAAATTAATGAGGATTGGAATATAAGGGGGGAACGAAGTGTTTTTTTGGATAGGAGGGGATTGGAGTGAGAATTGTCTCATTGGGAAGGGCAGGAGAGGTGCATGCTATCATTCTTCTTCTTCTTCCATCATTCATTCATTCATTGCCTTTGCTCCATTTTGTCCTCCTATTCTTTCTTCTGTTTTTCTTCTTGTTGTTTTTGTTTTTCTTTTTGGAGGGAACTTTTAGTTGCATTTGATCGGATCTGAATTTGATGGAAACCATTACAATGTTGGGTGCTTTGTCTACGTTACTCAAGGTTTTGGATCACACAACTTGAATTCCTTGGGATTTATGCATCTGCATGCATGTGATGTTTTATCGTAATCTCTTTGTTATGGGTGTTTTAAGTGGTTTTCTTTTTTGCCTACTTGACGTTTAGATTCTCAAACATATAATTAAATTGTTATAAGTTCCCCTGCTAGAATTTTATAATATATATATATATTCATTTTGAAGGAATTAAGATAAAAAAATTAATTGTTATGATTTAATGTTATATTATCATTACAATCTTGCGTTTTCTTTCAATTTTTTTGTTTGCATTTGGCTTACTCCTTTTTGCCTCGGCTAATTGATTCCATCTTGACAAAGGAAATTGTGTAGGATAGAATGATTTTTTGCTATGCTTTTGCAAATATGTACGCTGTTTAGTTGTGAAACCCTATGCATGTGGAACAACGACAGGTCCGTTGGCATGCTTCATTCAACTTAGAAAATGCAAGATTATTTCATTTGCTGATTAACTGTTCTATATCACCTTTCACTTATATATGGAATGGCTCGAATCGTTTTTTATGTTTCTGTTTTGTCGACCTCATTTTTGCTAAATAACATATTTTTGTGACAAGCATTCATATCTTCGAGCATCATTCTCCAATTAATGTTTATATATTCAATTGTTCCACACATTCTTTGACAAGAACTTTTACTGACAGAGATCTCTGTTCTTTTGCAGATTCCAGTTGAAATGATAATATCGTTTGCTGGTGTGTGAAACCATATTTTCATATGATTATTTAAGACATGGTGCTGCAGAACAGGCCAGATTATGAATCCAGTGGCTTCCATGTCCCTGATATGCCACATATTCCAAGATCAGCAAGGGTGAGCTCCTGATGGAAATTTATCCTCTTTCTGTTTTTAGGTCCGTCTAACATTAATTGCATGAAATCTTGTGCAGGGGAAGCGTTCTGTCAGAAGGAAAGCTGAGGACAACCAAATGTGTGCGTTTGATTTGCTCGCTACTGTCGCTGGTAAACTATTATCCGAGAGAGAAAATGATATGAATCCATGCAACAGTAATGGGGCATCAAGCCCCGCATCTGCCAAGGACAGCACTGCGAAAGAGATCCGGCTAAAGAATTTCTTCAAAGCTGAAGCTTTTGATCAACAAAGGTGCCGTGATAGTCGATTTGCTTCTGAGCATGCAGTATGCAGAAAGGAGGCTGATTTCGGCATTGAGGAGGACTCGTTTGCTTCGAAGGTGCCAGGATCAAGTTCTGATTCTGTTATTGTAAAGCATGAACATGACAAGAAGGACAAGGATATCGAAGTAGGTGTGCCGACAATACTTGGCAGTAGAAATGAAGATGTCACTCCTGTGATCAGTTTTATTCCTGAAAAATGCAGCACGAGTTCTTCGAGAGAGCTAGTTCTGTTGACACCAATTCAGACTCATGAGAGGAAAATGGCTGACAATGAGACAGACGAGAAACCACAAGATTTGTCTACTTCAAAGGATTTGACAAATTTGGATGCCGGCCATCCTACTGCTATGGTCAGCTCCGAGAACAGCGTTGAAGTTCCGGTTTGCATGAATATTGAAATTCCTCGAAGTAGTTCCTTCCCTAAGCTTGAAGATGATATGGAGCTTTTCATGGATAAAGATGATGACGATGGTGATGAAAATTGTTCAAGGTGCACCCATCCGAGCATCCTTTCCGGTGAGGCCTCCAGGTCGCAAGGAATCGGCTACCGTAGAATAAGGAAACTTTTAGCATCCAAGTATTGGAAAGTATCTCCTCCACCAATGTCTCAACATAATGATGAACCCTCTAATTACAGTAAGCGTTTTTTTTTTATTTCATTCAAACTCTATATGCCCATTGCTTAATTGCATGCCATCCATGATATCTTGCCATTTCAGTGGCTACTTTTTTTATCATCTTGTTCGAACTTGTATGGATTAATGCTAATCTGAAGTCGTGCTAATTTCAATTGTGTTGCTAGATGTGGACATGGATTCCGCTTTCCACGGCAAGAAAATATGCTATACGCGCCAAAGGACTCAAAGAGGTCCATTCAAAAGGACGAAGCTGTTTGAGCAACGTTCAATGCCCATTGGGGAAACATATGGCCGAGGTTCGTCTAACTTGTGCGAAAAAGATAGCATCAAGAAGGAGGATGAGGCTCCTAATGTTTCACATGAAGCATTCTGTGAAGGTATTTCTATTTGCTTCCGCATACATAACATTCCAACATCATGCATAGTAATCCATTTTGTCGGTTTAGGATCATCAAAGTAATTGTATATTACTTCTTGCAGCAAATGGTGCATCTTCCTCTTTAACGGGGCAAAAATCATCCCATGATCAGTCTCGAGACTACCATGGTGTGTAGTTGTCTTGCCTTCATGCCTATCATATGTAGCACATGTTGAGTATTCATTGTTTCATCCTTCGTTTCTTCAGTGAAAGTCAACATCAAATCTTTTAGGGTTCCTGAACTGTTCATTGAGATCCCTGAAACTGCTACTGTCGGCTCACTCAAGGTGCTCCATCCAAACCTTTTGTTTCTTTATTTTTGTACGTGTTGTTTCAGATATATACCTCACTAATCATGTATTATATATTCTACAAGGACCGTAACATGCATGCATGTTTAATTAATTTACTGATCACTTATGCTTAAATTGTTATGCAGAGGACAGTCATGGAGGCTGTGACGGCTATACTCGGCGGCGGATTGCGTGTCGGCGTGCTCCTCCACGGGAAGAAGGTCCGGGATGACAACAAGACACTGAGCCAAGCTGGAATTTCACACACTGATAAACTCGACAGCTTGGGGTTTACATTAGAGCCTAAGCCCACACAGTCGACATCAGTGCAGACTACATCCGATGATCCACATTTCTTGAATATTGCTGATCCTACAGCTAGGTAAGTAGCTCTAGAACGTGCACATTTCCTTTTCGCAGTCGCAGTGCTACTAATTAAGTTGATTAAGATTGCTGATGAGATAGGTATATTTTGCAGGATTCCACCTGTTAACCTTTCCCTCATGGATGAAGAAGGCAACACCGATGCTTCCGCCCCACAACTTGCACTCGCCACGCCTCGTCCTGATGGCGGACACGATCGAGTTCAGTCTCTCGTTGACAAAGCAACGGCCAACAACTCGCGGGCGCTTGTCATCGTTCCCCCGTCGGTGAACGACGTCGAAGCTTTGGCGGTGGTTCCGCTTCGTAAGCCGAGGCGTTCCGAAGTTGCTCAGCGTCGCATAAGGAGGCCCTTCACTGTTGCCGAAGTGGAAGCACTCGTGCAAACTGTCGAGAAGCTTGGCACCGGAAGGTCAGTCTGTGAATTGTTTGCTTTTGTACATATACATATACAAGATACAGAGCTGTGTCATCAATATAAGTAAAGTAATACACGGATACGTTTTACTTTTTCAGATGGCGAGATGTCAAACTCCGTGCTTTTGACAATGCAAAGCACCGGACGTATGTTGATCTTAAGGTAAAATATAGTTCACATGCTCACGAAGCATGTATATGGATGGCTTCCTCTCATCTCATTCATCCCCATGGAATAGAGTAGATTATGTTATCGCATGTGCATATTGGATTTGACATTGGATCATGTGTATATACAATGAAGTGGATGCTCTCTCATGTGATCAATCGTCATGGCATTCTTTCTTTTTGGCGATCTAATGCATGTTCTTAATCATAACCATATATACATGCAGGATAAATGGAAGACCTTGGTGCACACCGCAAGGATATCTCCTCAACAAAGGAGAGGGGAACCAGTGCCACAAGAGCTCCTGGACCGTGTGCTCTCGGCCCACGCCTACTGGTCTCAACATCAAGCCAAGCTCCAAATCAAGCCACCTTCTGCCTGTAATTTGCTCATCTGATCCCCCTCCACAACTAAAACTGTTCTTCTCCCTTAAAAGCTCCATGGAGAAGATTATTCATCCATGTAGAAGAGTGTCTATATCGAGTAAAACAATTCTTAGAAAACAGAAAAAAAAAACACAACCGAGGTAGAAAATAGCTTGGGGAATTGCCTCTGAAATAAATATTCCACTCACTAGCATTCTTTCTTTTTTAGTCAGGGGTTCTCTCTCCTTGTAAATTAAGGGAAAGAAGAAGGAAAGGGCTCCATCATTTTTGGGTGCTTTCTGATTCTTTCAGAAAATAAGTATTCTTTGTGATATTAAATAAGCAGTTGTTACAAAAGAAGGAAGTTCCTTTATTCAAAGTAAAGGTTTCTCTTGCAATCTTCTTAATTTTCAGTCATTTTTTTTGCCATAATAATAATAATAATTATTATTATTGTATCATGTTGGAAGAGGAATAAGCTTTAAAGTCCAATAGTAGTATAGACTAATTATGAGACCAAAAGTTAAAATAGAATTAAAAACATTTACCTCCCGGCCACCATTTTCGCCATCATTGGTTCTTTCATTCAACTCAGGCGACCAAAAACGCCAAGGCGAGATACGTTTTCTTTAGTAGTATCTTTAATATCCCCACTTCTCTATCCTCTAGTACCTTTTCTTTCTTAGCAGTTAATTTTACTTTCTCTCTCATTTAGTGTTTTCATTTTCTTTTTCTTCGAATCTCCTCTGCTGAAAAGACAAAAGTTCTAAAAACAGGTCTAGACTTCTTATTCTATTCTGTTTTGTTTACTTGGTCTTCTAATCTCCTATCTTTGACTATAAAATCAAGGAGATAATGAAAATATTGTTTCCAAGTTGATTATCAGAAGAATGAATATATTCTAGTCCTAAACCGAATATAATAACATAAAATTTGCAAAAAAAAAAAAAGAAAAAAAAACAGATCAGCTTTGGAATGGCATTCATCCACCAAGACACCAACAAATAGAATGGTCATAATATCGCAGCTCCAAAAAATATCTCAGGTTGATAAATAAACCACCGAAAAGATGGTTTACTATGATTTGTTTGTTTAATTCAACAAGCCTAGCATGACATACAAAGTCATAGTTATTAACTTAAAATTAGTTCTTTAATAATAAAATCCCATTAATATATATTATTATATACTTTAATTTATACAGTATACAAGCTAGCTATATGTAGCCCATGGCCGCATCCCATCCCAAAGGACCCAAACCCTTCTTCCTCTTTCCTGTGCGTTATCAAAGCCCTTCTCCCAATTTAAAACAAAAATTGTTATATCTGGAATATTATATATATATATATATATATAAAACAAAAAAAATGCCTGTATCCGAAAACTATGTCTACAGTGTTTTCTATTCTTTTTCTTTTTTGTTCCTGGTTAATACATTTGCATACAAAAATGTCTAAGCCGTTTGGAAGAAATGCTCGTGCTCACCTGCAGGAGCCCCCAAAGCTCGCTTCCAACTGTTCGCCTCGTCTGCTTCTGCTTCTGCTTCTTCTTCCGACAATGGCGACGGTGATGAGTCCAAGTCCATGTCGCCTGATCTCATCATCCGCTTCCTCATCTTCTCCACCCTGCCGGTGACGCCCTCCAGGGCCACGTCGAATGCGTCCTTCACGCGCTCCATTTTGGACCGCGGGTCCGCGTACACCAACCTCGGTATCATCCCGACGACCTCATCCCTCATCCGCCGCACCTCCTCCTCGCTGTAACCCGCCAGCACGTCCTCCAGCGTCACCTTCCCCTCCCGCACCTCCTTCTCCGATATGAATACCGAGTACTTGGCGTAGTCCCTCGGCAAGTGCCACGCGTACTGGACGTACGCGGATCCCGGGTGGAACAGCACCGGGATGCACCCGGCCACCATCGCGTCGAACGTCGACCGCCTCGTGTACGAGTCCCCCTTCGGCTGCAGGCAGAACACCGAGCTCTCGAACGCCCCCATCACGCTGCCCGGCGAATGGCACTTGCTCGCCCCGCGGCCGCAGTCCAGCAGGTTGCACCGCTCCGATCGGGAGCACTGCTCGATGAGGCGGCCGCGGATCGAGTGGGTGTCGTTCGGCCGGAGAGCGCCGGCGAAGGAGAAGAGCCACGGCCGCTCCAGACGCCTCACCCGGTCCTGCCACGCGAAGACCTCTCCGTCGCTCGAAGGGTGGAAGTAGGTCGGGTAGGGTATGCCGAAGTCGTTCCCGTGCCATGGACTGGATTCGATCACGAGCACGGTCATGTTCCTGACCTCCGGCAGGAGTAGGAACTTGTTGCCCCAGTCGTGCTCTCCGTCGGCCAACCTCCTGAAGTCCCACGTTATCCTTCCGGCCACGAGGAAGTGGTCCTTCCCTCCCATGGCCGCCCTCTCGGGCCGCGATTTGAGCCACCTGACGAGGTCCTGCGACGCCGAGTCGCGAACTGACACGTTGTAGCCCCAGAGGTAACGCGCGACGTCCAGTCCCGGGTAGAAGGGCACGTAGACAGCGGACGCCTTGGAGGAATCGGCAGTCAAGCACTCGTACTGCTTCATTCTGTTGTGGAATATGACCTCCAGGGCGAACTGGTTGGTGTTATGCCACCTTGATGCGCCGGAGAAGACGCCGCCGCTGCGGGATCCGTCTTCCTCGAGCGGCTGCCCGAGCCCATCGTTGGAAAGGAACCGGCACATGTCGGTCCACGTGCTCAGCGCGCGGCAGCGGCGGAGTATGTCGCTGTTGAACCTGCTGGGGACGTCGTGGGCGTAGACGTACCGTCCGGCGCACGGGTCGATCGGCGGCGCGCTGGGCGCGGGCGGCCCACCGCTCAGGCTTCTGCGAAAGAGGACGAACCACAGGAGGCACGAGGCCAGGACGGCGACACAAAGGCGTTGCCGGTACTGGGCGCCGGCGCGGTGCTTGTGGTGGCAATAGAACCTGATCAGATGGCTCTTGCGCAGGAGCCCCCCGCCCCCCATGGCAAAACGTCTCGTCGAAGGAGATATGGTGATGACGATGAGGTGAGCAACTACGCGCTGGCTGATGGAATTGTAAGCTAATGCGAGTTAGCAAGAGACCGTGGGGTGTTTGCGCAGGTTTTGAAACGGCTTTGAAGTCTAAAGAGTGCAAAAAATTGAGAGAGTAGATAAATTGGGGGAGAGAGAGAAAAAAAAGAGAGAGCATAAATTGAGGAGGGGGAGAGAGTCAGCGAGCATAAATTGAGAGAGAGAGAGAGAGAGAGAGAGAGAGAGAGAGAGAGAGAGAGAGAGAGAGAGAGAGAGAGAGAGAGAGAGAGAGAGAGAGAGAGAGGATAAAAATAAAATAGGAGTAAGCAAAGGTGTACTATTTGTTAGTTTCCTAGAAACGCACAATTGCATCAGGTGGACGGGAATTCATCAAACCTTCTTGAAGGAAATATATTTGCATAAACTTATGATTATGAGGTAATAAATAACGATGCAGTGATATAATCATACAACATAAAATTATCTGTTTTATAGGAATAAAATAAAATGAAAGTTCATGTCGTCTAAATATTAAAAATGTTTTTCTATATATTTATATATATATAAATATATAGGAAAATTGTACTATTTGTCAAGGGTAGCATTCTATTAAATATATAGGAAAATTGTACTATTTGTCAAGGGTAGCATTCTATTAAATAAATTATTTAATTGATGAATTACTATCCTAAATTGGACAATGCTACCCTGTGAAAGAGTACTTAGTAGCACAAATTATGAGTATGTGTAGATTGGCAATTGAACTTGTTTTCTTCAACAGAGATCAAAATTTCAAATATATAAGAATGGGAGATTTGATTCCTCAAATTTGGGAATAAGGTCTTTACTAGATCATAAAGAATTCAAATATCTTAATTACTCAAAAAAAATATAATTCTAATATGTCAATTTTCAATTTTAGACGATCATGAATTCATTGCCGCAACACGATATTTAATTAGGCATTAATGGGCCATCCAATGAAGATTCCATCTAATTTAATTTCTCCTTTTGCTTTTCATTTAAATTTGTTCTGAGTTATACCTTATATAAGATCAATATATTCAGATCTGTCTCGTTACCGAATCATGATCCGATCGAGTTTAATTGGATTAGACTGAATTTTATTAGATTTTAATAAACATTACACATCAGTCTAATTTTAACAACATTGTATATTGGTCAATCTAGTCCAATTTTAATAACATTGTATAGAACCAATAAAATAATGAACCGTGTGAAATCATTCATAATGAACTAGTGGAATTCGAAGTCATGAAGCCAGGAAACTTGGGAGATTAATGAGAATAGTGTGTTGAAAATGACTAAATGTTTCTGCGAAATAAATATTTACTTATATTGTCTGCACAAGATTTAACATTTATTGTTGTGCGATGCATTTTCATATATCAATTGCATTTTTTTCGAATAAAAATTAATTGAGATAAATTAGCGATGGAATATTTGTGGCCACTAGAATTTCTTTGTAATTAGTGAAAAATTTTGACAATGCAAAAATATTCGTCGATAATTACAAAGTATATACTTAAAAGGACAAATAGCGAATACAATTATTAGAAACATTGCAATAATATAAAAACTGAGCAATAAACAGTTAAAGATATCCAATAATATCTAAAAAAGTTCATAGAAATCGATGTTCTTTTTTCAATAATAATAATAATAATAATAATAATTGCATGGTTTGCAGTTTGCACAGAAAGAAGCATTGGGAATAGTTGCAATTTGCATGCATGGGATCGATCACTCAAAGGTGCACTAATTAATTAACGATTTGCATGCATGTACATGCGTGTACGTCCTTATCCAGTGGCGGGCGCCGTAAGTTTAGCTATTTTCGATTTGATTAATTAATTGTTGAGTTGTTATAAATTTATAATATACACAAATGAACAAATATCAGCATATTATTTTTCGAAAAAATCGCCGTAAACTTTTCATGGCTTAGATATAAATTTTCTGTGTTGGATTTCGATTGGACTTGGGCTACAAAGGTGATACAGAAGCCCATACATATTCTTTTATTACACTGCCTTATCATTTTTCTATCTTGGAATATGCTTCTTTTTTTTCATTTCAAATTGACTAATCTTATAACTCGGTCAATTTATTTTATAAATTAAAATTTTCGTCCTATTTGATAACTAAAGAGGATAATTGATAAGTACTTTTTATTCACTTATAAATAAAAAAAGTTGGTGGATTCTTTTTTTTTTTTTTTGAAAAAAATAGTTGACCAGTTTCACTAGTGAATGTATTATTTTATCCTTAAGATATATAATTTTTCTTTCACTTATTTCTTCTATCATAATATTAGTAATTTTTAGATTATTTAATTAAAATAATAGCTTATATTTTTATTATCAAACATGCAATTATTTATTTAACATTAACTTAAACTATTAATTTGTTGAATATAATGTTGGTCCAGCCTCCTGACCGTCCTCCTGCCCTCTTCAGTTGTCCGATCCGGTCCGTCGGAACGATGAAAAACGTGTGGTCCATCCTTCATTTTGCATGGTTTTGCGCGAGATGGAAGAGCGGTTCGGGCGAGATGGAAGCGTCCTTCCACTCTAGTTCAGTCACGCCCTCCTTACTTCGTGATTGGAGCCCTCGAATGCACAACGATTTCTTCCCCTCGATTTCTTCCCCTCGACTTCTCCCCTCGCCCGAGCTCTTGCTCTTTTGACGCAACGCCACTGCATGATCGAAGCCTCGACGAACAGATCGGACGATCCGGCGAGATCATTCCACGCCATCTCCGCTATGCATCCACTTCGTATGCATCCCCTCACCTAGGGTTTTCTCTGCTCCACCTCCGATCCGGCGAAGACATTGAACAATCCGATGACACGAACAAATCGTCAATGAGCAAATCGAAAATTCAACATCGTGAAGCTACCTAGGGGGGACCATATACGAAGCGTCCCCTGACCTAGGGCTTTCTCCGCTCCACCTCCGACTCGGTGGTCTAGGGTTTTCTCCGCTCTACCTAGGGGCGGCGACGCATCCCCCAATGTCCAATGTGCTCCTCCCTGACGTCTAGTGTGCTCCTCCCCCTTTGCTCTTATTTTCATTTTGTATGTTTTTCTAGGGTTTCCTTATTTCTTACAATCTTTACAATAACGGAAGCAATTTAAACTCTATATAATGACTTGTGAGTTAAGGGCTCACATTTGTACAATAGTAGATCATATATCAAGTACATGTCACTCGTCATCGTCTCATCTTGCATGGATCCAAGTGCATAAGAAAATTTTAATGATATAACTTAGTACGTAAGACCACCCATAATAATACGATATAAATCTTATATCATTATATATAAAATATCAATAATAAAATAAACAATTGTATATAAATAATCTATGATTAATCAGGACAAATGTTAATGAATAATAAATAATAATCAATTGATCAATCATAATAGTCATTTATACCATCAATTACTGATGATCCATCAGTTTCAATTATCTATAACCAATAATATCTCAATCAAATTTAATAACAATTATCAATTATCTTTAACCAATAACCAATTGGCCATAAGTCAGCCACAATTCAACAACTATCAATTCAATTCTCTTATCAATTTATTCATTAGTCATAAAGACACAATTCAATTATCTATAAGTCATTATGATTGTAACATTCCCCAGTAGCGTGTGATATTATTCGCTCTGAGCCTAAGCCCGCACGGTTTTCTCAAAACGCGTCACACTTGGTGAAAGATATATTTCCATATATACCCAGCATTTCTCCCGTGACTTATGCATGTGGGACTAATTCAAGGCATGCCCCATGCACCCTTCCCCCCTTAGGGGACTCAACGTCATCGTTGAGTAATCGCACCCCACCATGCACAGAAGCTCACGCGGAGTGGCTCTGATATCATATGTAACATTCCCCACTAGCTCCATAGAATCCAACACCTGAAATTAATGACAAATAACTAAGGACAAGGAAAAATGACTTTTCAAAAATATTAGAATTTAGAAAATTAAAGTCTTGATAATTGTTCCTATACATGAAAGTATGTTAAATATGATTTTTAATATTTTTTAAGTAAAGTATTAGTGAGGTTAAATGATAGCGCAAAATCGGAAAATCAGAAAAACGATCCATTTTGTTCTTCAGACAAAAATTTAGATTTCGATTCTTTGAAAATTTATTTTCCTAAATATTTTCTTTGAATCCAAATGGGGGGTAGTTTCTTATTTACATATAATGTCTTAAGTAAATGAATAAATGAAATAAATAATAGGATAAATGACAAGCCGTTTACTTGTAAATAAGGTGAACTCTAAGGGCAAAGTTGGAAACTCACTTCCAAGTAACTTTAGGTCGGTATCTAAGATATATATATAGCCTAAAATCTTATCTCTTTACCCCATGGGAATATCCATTCGACTTCAGCAAGGCAGCAACTAAGGCTAAGGAAAATAAGAAGAAAGGAAGAGGAGAAATCAAGGTTTACTTGTTAGGGTTTCATTTAGGTAAGTTGTCTACTCCTTCTCTATGAATTATCCCAATGAAATTCAGATGAAAATCTATTCTTCTGAGCTTCCAAGATCTCTTTGTGCCTTTATGTACATGTTCTTTAGGTGTGGATCAAACCCTAGTTCACCTATATGATGTTTCCTCTTTGCTAGACATCAAACCCTATCCAAAAGTTGTCAACATGTTCTCGGCATCTTATAGTTCTTCAAAACTTATGAAATTTCGTAGGTTGAACCCTCATTGAGTCCACTTTCCACAGGATCTGGAATCAAGTTAATTTGATTTGTATGTGAAAAGTTATGAGTCAATTACTCCGAGTCGCCCTTTCTGTTTTCTATGATGAGTAGTCCGAATTGTAAATACTATGGTAATTTAAATGCTTATTCTTAATATATGAAATTTATGTGGCTTAAATATGATAAAGTTTTCTTTGTAATCCAAGTCGAATCACATTTATAGACCATGCACAACGAAAGTTATGAGTTTTAAAGTGAACCTCACTCAGTCTGTTAGAACAGAAAAGTAGAAGAGAATAGAGGTAAATCTCTGAATTTTCTGAGAACCATATATGAGTAATAAAATTATGAGATTTATATGTTTAGACCTTTGGTAGTCTAGTTTCATGAAAAATTATAATTACTTAATTATCATAAGTATTCTAGAAGTTATGAATTTTACAAATGACACCACTCAATCTGTCAGCAAACTAGGTAGGTGAAGAATATGGTTGTCTTGATGAAATTTTTAGAGCCCTTATACAATATACGTTAAATGGGAAATTTCTAGAGGACTAGGCTTCCTGAAGACTGTTACGATGCAAAAATTATAATTGTATTAATATCACATGTTTAATTATTATTATGCATGATGCTTCTAGCACCACACGAATTTCTAGTGTACCAAAGTGCACTAGAAGTAAACCATCATTGTTATAGCTCATGTTATGTCTTTTGGAATGTCATTTGATTTGATTATATGTTCTATATGATCAAAAAGTGAGTGAATTATTTTAATACAATTATATGATATGTGTTCTAAGTGATATGATATGGTTAATGCATGCATTATGCATCTTATCTGTCATGCATTGCATTTCCTCTGTCGGGATGATATGTCTTATGTAAGAAAGGTACTCCATTTTTATGGGATGATATGGTATTCTACGGGATAATATATGTTCCCGATAGAGATTATATGATGCCTTTGGTCAGGGATGATATGTTTTCTGCAGGAGATGTACCCCATGATCTGGGATGATATGAAATCCTACGGGGTATTATGTTCCTCTGACCAGTTGGTAATATGACATGTGCATTATGCATACGTGCATACATGATATGATATGATACATGACATGTTACATGATATGACATGACATGACATGATACATGATATGATATGATACATGTAGATATGACATGATATATGATATGATATGTGAAATGTTATATAAAGTGAAACAAATATGTGAGGCACTATATGATATGCTAAAGATGTTATTCATTGATATTACTTGATGTAGTATCCTTCATTATATGATAATTGTTCATAAGTAATAAGATGTCAGCTTGTTTCCTATAAATTTTTAAAATGCTAAATTAATTTATCTGAATTGAATAGGTGGTAACACATAGGTTATGAGTTTTTAACTTACTGAGCTGTTGTTTGATCATAATGTTGTTTTAACGCTTTTTCAGATCAGTAGACTAGTCATATGGTCGTGCTTGGAAATCCCCTATCGGATTAGAAGCACTTTTGAAGATTTAGTCTCTTGATGTCTTTTTGTGAGGATGTGCGACTCCTCGTAATGTTTTATGTGGTGTGTAAAAGTTAAATGTTTCAGAAACCTTTTAAAATGTATGAGTTTGAATTAGAGTGTGTATTTGCTATGAGTTTAAATATAAGTGGGTTGTGAACAATGGTGTGATAACCTTATTTCACATGTTTCTACATGATAATATGATGCTTTCGCTATAAGAATTTTATCGATCGCATTATGTCACGACTTGCGGGTTAGACCAAGGTTTAAATCGGGGTCGTGACAAATATGGTATCAGAGCCACTCCGCGTGAGCCTCTATGCATGGTGGTATGCGATCACTCAACGAGGACGTTGAGTCCCCTAAGGGGGGAAGGATGCATGAGGCATGCCTTGGATTAGTCCCACATGCATAAGTCACGGGAGAGATGCTGGGTATATATGGGAATATGTCCTTCACCAGGTGTGACGTGTTTTGGTAAAACTGTGCGGGCTTAGGCCCAGAGCAAACAATATCACACGCTAGTGGGGAATGTTACAATGATGCAAATTCAATTTGATTATCAATTTAATTTCGTTCGACTATCAATTCAATTCAATCAATCATAAATGTATCCATCGACTATAATGGTCTTCATCGACCACAAAGGGTCTCCATCAACCATAAACACCTCCATCAATCACTAAGGATCTCTATCGACCATAACGACCTTCATTATCTTTTATACATCAACATTTGACTCCTTAAGCCTTTATAGATCACAAAGGGCCTTTATCGACCATAATGACTTCCATCGACCACAAGATCTCCATCAATCATAAGAGCCTCCATTAACTTTTATACCTCAACAATCAACTCCATGAGCCTCCATCGATCACAAAAAGTCTCCATCAACCATAAGGGCCTCAATCGGCCACAAAGATCTCCATCGACCATATAAGTCTCATTCGACCATAAAGGTCTTAATTACTAATTTATAAATTTAATGATAATATTTTTTCTTATCGTCAATTAGATAGATCACAATCAATGTCAATCATTTCCTCATTTATAATCATTAATTTCAGTTAACAATATTCATTATCAATGATCAACTATGAATAATCATTGACCAATTACCAATGTGGTTATTAATTCATTTATCTATTAAATGATAATCAATCTATTAATCTACAACAATTAAACAATATCTTAATAATCTAATAATCAATTCTTATCCATTATCATATTATAATTCTGATTATCGATTACCATTAAGCAATTTATTATCACAATTAATATTAGGATCGATACATATTAATATTATGATAAGAAATAATCGATACTATTCAACAATGCAGTTAACCGTAATTAATTGCTTAAAAATATGTTCATCAATCCACAATCCTTCTTTCTATGCTTAGAATCTAGGTCGGATCATGTAGAACTTGAGTTAGGTTCTATCTTAATTCAATTCCAAACCTCAACCACTAGGAAATTCAGTCCGAGTACAATGTGAACCCAGGTTCGGATCCACTCGTTGAATTATGCGATACGCTCAGGCAACCTGATCAATTTTGAATTGCACTCGGGTTCCACTGAACCCAAGTCGGTCTGGACACAATTTGAGCATAGTTTTGTCGTCGATGGAAATAACTTTTCGATATAATTTTTTGACAATATTTTGATAATATTTAGCAATGCAATTCTTTCAACAATTAAACCATACTATACTTCAATTATAGAACAAGAGTCTTGAGGGTCTATACCAACAAAAAATGTCGATATAGGAATTCCCTTACACTACAAGAAAAATGCCATTTTCCGACGGTCAATTTTCGACGGATAGAAATCCATCGCAATTTGCAACGGATTTTGCGACGAAAATATTTCTGACGGAATTTTTGACGGTTACAATCGTCTAAAATGAAAATAATAGATTATATAATTTATTATATTATTATTTTATTTTTTAATGATTAGGAACGTTGATATTTCCGACGGATATCTATCCGCCGCAATTTCCGACGAAATTTGCGACGGTTACAACCGTCTGAAATGAAAATAATAAATTATATAATTTATTATATTATTATTTTATTTTTTGATGATTAGAAACGTCGATATTTCCGACGGATATCTATCCGCCGCAATTTTCAACAGAATTTGCGACGGTTACAATCGTCTGAAATGAAAATAATAAATTATGTAATTTGTTATATTATTATTTTATATTTCGACGATTAGGAACTTCGATATTTCCGACGGATATCTATCCGTCGTAATTTCCGATGGAATTTGCGACGGTTACAACCGTCAGAAATGGAAATAATAAATATATTATTATTATTTTTTCGATGATTAGGAACGTCGATATTTTTGACGGATATCTATCCGCCGCAACACGACCGTCAGTAAATGTATAATAATATATATAGGGAGTATTTTATTAATATAATTAGCGACAGTCCCAACCGTCCCAATTTCCGACGGTTTCGACCGTCGGTAATAATTAGCGACAGTTAAAATCGTCGGTAAAATAAAAAATAAATATTATATATAACTATATATAGTATTTTATATTTATAATTAAATAATTTGTGATGGTTAGGACCGTCGATAACTTTAAAAATAATTAATATCATATTCGTACATATCACGATAATATATATTATTAATATTTTCTAAGTTTCCGACGGTCAGAGGCGTCGGTAATTAAAATTTCACTATCCCGCTTTTTTTTCGCCTTCCCGCTTTCTCATTTTTCAACATATATATAATCTTCCCCACTATTTCTTTCCCCCTCTCTTCTCTCTCTCCCTCTCCCTCTCCCTCTCCTTGTCGGCGAGCCTCTCCCGATCGGACGACAGGCATTGACAGCCGGTGACGTCCCTCTCGCGCCGGCGTCCCTCTTCCCTTCTCTCTCTCTCTAGCCCGAACCGCCAGGTGGCCGGATCGGCAGCCTGGCAGTCGGATCCAGCCGCGGGCGACCGGGTTCAGCCGCTGGCTGCACGATTCGGTCGGCAGGCGGCCGATACGGCACTCGCGGGCGACCGGGTTCAGCCGCTGGCTGTCGGATTCGGCCGGATCTGGCCGTGGGCGCCGGATCAGCCGTCTGCCGGACGGATCTGGCCGTGGGCGCCGAATCAGCCGCCTGGTGGCCAGATCTGACAGCGGGCGCCGAATCGGCTGCTTGGCGGTCGGATCTGGCCGCGGACGGGGCGGGCTAATTTTTTCTATATTATAAATTTTTTTTGCGATGGTTGCGACCGCCGAAACTTTCAATGGTCGTTGCACGATCGCCGAAACTTTCGGCGGTCGTCGCAACTGTCGAAAGCTTCGACGGTCGCGACCGCCGAAGTTTCGACGGTCTCGTCGACCGCCACAAATATCGACGATCGTGACCGTCGAATTTCCGTCGAAACTTGCGACGTCTTTTTTCTAACCATCACAAATTAATTTGCGACGACCATTTTTCGGACGAATCATTTTCGTCAAAAAAATCGTCGAAAATGTGATTATCGACGGTTTTGGGAAATTATAGACGGTCCACTTTTCTTGTAGTGTTATGTACCTTAGGTTAGCTAAAAAATCAGCATGTTTCCACTAGTCAATTGGTTGCTCAAATGTCGAACTTTGGCCAGCAATTTCTTTCTAATGCGGCCTCGAAACTCGCATAGATCACCTAAATGTTGTTCTCCTATGTCGAGGCTTCAAAATGGTATGTCTGTCGTGCTCTCAGTGTCTTGATTTGTGAGAAAATAAAGAAGAAAGAGAGAACTCTCGTACATAAATTCTCTGTAAGTTAATAAAGGTTCCTACTCACCATTAGGCGATATTTATAGTTTTTAATTAGAATTTTAAATTCTCACTAGGCCTTGGAATAATTCTCAGTTAATCATATTCATCCATCATTAATCAAACTTTAATAAATATTAAAAATTAATTAAATATAAATTTAATTCATTATTTCTTAACCATACTTATCCCAAATCCAATTATGCTCAAACTCCTTTTATCTCTTATCTCCAATATCATAAACTCTCTCAATTAGACTATACTTTTATTTTATTCTTTTATTTCTTCATTTTCTCTAATTTTCAAAATAATTAATATAATAATATTTTATCACTTAATTTTTTGGTTAAATAATATTATTTTAATGGATAAAATAATTTTTAAGTCATAAGTCTCTCAGTTATATCTATTGGGAGTCCTTTATTTATTTGACTTTTGTTTTGATCTCAAATCAAATTGAAATCTCTAATCTCAATCTAATTATAATTTTCACTCCAAGTAGGATTAATCTTTCTTCCACTTCATAATCCTTTTCTAGTTATCTTCCTATTATTTTCCATATTCTCCCTTATTCTGTTTAATATATTAATATTTATAATCAAATTAGAAAATTACTTTAATACACGTTGAAATATTGTGGTGTTACAATTTATGTCCTAATATTTTTTATATCCTTTTAAATTAATATAAATTTTAATTTTAGTCGACTCCTCATTATTGATATTAATCTTTCATCGTTTCTCCCAAACTCTTTCATCCACTCCTCATCATTCATTTTGGATAATTTCCACTTCCTTTTAATATTCATCGCTTTCTCCCAAAGATTTTCAACCTTCCTCCCACTTCTCAGCCATCATTGTTTCTCAACATTGACAGGACCTTGACCGGACAAAGACCTTTACAAATGTTCACTTCAGGTCGAATTGAAATTTGTCAAATCGGGTAACAATAAAATATATATTTAATATGATATATTAAATCATGCTATCATATTTTATTATGAGGATAAATAACCTGTGGAGTCCATTTTACCTTGCATTTTGGGGGTAACCATAGATTTGTCAATCTATGTTGACTCCTCCTTGTAGGACTTTCTTCTAAAATATATGGAAGATTGCTAGTTCAAAGAAAGCAGAGGAACCGTTTGAGTTTGTTGGTTCAACAAAACCCAAAGGGTTAGAACATTGTAAAAACACTAGGGCCCTTCATCCACTTTTCCTCATTTCATTTTTCCTCCTTCACGCTCCCCTTCAACCTTGCAGCTTCGTTACTGGTTACTTCTGTCTTGCTACCTCAGATTGCTTCGTCTGCTTTCACATTGTTGTTGTGTTGCTTCAACAATTTTGGTCCTCTTTCCCTCATCTAAAGTAACTAGATTCACTGATCTGGAGCAATCCACAATCAAAAGACATCGACCATTTGACATCTTCTTAATACTTTAGTGGCCTTATGTGAGTATTGATTGATGTAGCATGTATAGCTTAGTGATTGGATCAATGAAATTGGCTATGATATACATTTTCTATCCTCTTCATTTTTTTTCCTATAGATATCTTGATGGATATAATGTACAACATAACAAAAACAAACACACATTAGAATTTTCAAAGATATCAATTTTTTTTCCTTTCAGTTTGAGTAATGGTATTGCCTCTAATATGATATAAATTGAGTTAACTTTTTTAGTTTTGGCAAAATTTTGAGCGTTAGTATAACCTATGTTGTTCCATATTGTAGTGCTTGCTGTAAATCTCTTCTTAATATTTATAATTTCTTATTTGTTGTCTTTTCAAATCCTTCTTTGAAATTGCCTAGAGACATGGATGCATTTTATTATGCTCAAGAGGTTAGTATATTCAGAATGCTTTTTTTCATGTCAAAATCCTTTGTTAATTTATACATATGCATGTCATTCTTATTATACTTTTTAATTTGAACAAGGTGGTAATATGTCTTTAATATAATGATTGATATTGCTACAAATTATATAATCGCAAGATGAAAATATATTTGAGTCGTGTGATATACAATTAAGCTATATAGATTTAACATTTCAAAGATATTGGAATGAAATTTGAATTAATCTAATGTTACATAATTTGTGATAATAATCTTAATGAAGATGTTGTTGCTAATGAGGAGATGCTACCCGTGGTTGAAATAAAAAAAATGATGCCATGAAACCCTCTTGGGTATGGTTACCGAATTTAAAACTCATGCATATGCATACTACAATGAGTATGCTAATTTGATTGGTTTCTCATTGCGAAAATTATTTACTTTAAAGTGTAAAAAAATTAAAAAAAAGATTCAAAGTAGGTTGCTTGTATGTTGGAAACAAGGACACAAAGATATTGGTGATGAAAACATGGGGAAGAAAATCAAAAGAAGAAGAGATGTAAGATTTATTTGTGGAGCACTTTTACAAGTGACAATAAGAAAGGATGAAAAGTGGGAGGTACAAAAATTTGTAGAAGTTTTTGCTACTACTACAAAAGTCACATTGCTCACACCATAATTTGGACATGGTCTCTAAAAATGTAATGAGTAAATTTTAGAATGTTGGTATGGGTCCATGTATGATTGCTAGGGTTCTTAATTATTCAGTCGAGTTGTCAATTATGCCACAAAATTGTATGAATATTTGAGAAAAAATACGTACAAATAATGTGGGTGAAGAATGTATGGAGGTGATTAAATATTTTCAAAGTAAAATGATAGATGATGAAAAAATTATTTTTAGATGGAAAGTGGACAAGAATAACATTTCAAAGAGTGTATTTTTGGCATATTCAAGAGTTAGATATAGTTAGTCTACTTTTGGAGATCATTGATACAACATATAGAATAAAGAAATTATGCATGGCGCTAATCATTATAGGCAATCTATATTATATGGTTGTTCTCCATTAGTGGACAATTTTTTTTTATTTCAAACATGATTAGAATGTATTCATGTAAAACATACTACACGTATAATAACTGATCAAGAAAATAATTGATCAATAACATACTACATGTATAACATACTATGTATAATGCTATTCAAAAAGTTTTTTTCACATACACATCATATGTAAAAAAATGCTATTAACAATCTTCATGATTTATATGCTCATTAAAATTTCAAAGCAAATTATGAGAGATGGATTCATGGATCATCAAGTATCGAAGAATTTGATGAAATTTGAATTTACCTAAAGCAAAATATAAATTAAACAAAATAATTGACTATCTACTATGTATGAAAAGTGGGAACATTGTGCTTTAATTTAGTTGAAATATGTACGCAATAATTATGCACACAATTCAAAGATCAGAGGGTATCAACTATTTCTCTGACGTGAATTCTAATATATCTCTAATCGATTTTGTACAACAATATGATAAAGCAATTAGTGCACATCGTGAAGCTGAGGAGCAAGTAGATTTTAAATGCATAAACTCATTTGCTACTAAGAAATTGACATTGGTGAATCCTTTCACTTCTAGAACATAAAGAACATTCACCAATGTCAATTTCTTTTCAGAAGTGAAATTCAGTTCCATCATTTTTTGTTCAAGCACTTTAGCCAAATTGTTATTTCTCATAAGAAATTGTTATTGGCAACATTTTCATACTTTTTGAAATGCTCTTTTATTGTTACAAACATGTATGGTAATACCTGAATCAAGCCATCAATCACAATATTTATCAGATGATGTCATATTTACTTCATTGATCACACACGTTTGAATTTTTTTAATTCCTTGGATGACCATTGCTACTAAGTCATTTTCTTCAATAACATTAGCATCGAAGGTAGGAATATCCTTAGAATGGTTACTCTTCTTTAGTAGTCTACATTGGTTAGCATAGTTCCCCTTTTTGTTACAATTGTAACAAATTTAGACTTTTTCTTTAAAACTTATCATCTTTGATGAAAATTTTCTCTTACCTTTATGAACAATTCTTCCCAACTTTAGAATTTGTGGAAGATACATGTTTTCTATTTTCTTCCTCGATATGCAAAAGGCTTAGTATCTTTTCTTTTTATGAAAGGAAGGCCATTGCCCCGGGGTACATGAAGTTGGAACTAAAACAAAAAAGAAATTTGATATTAAATCATGCTGGCATGGTATGCGCAGGGGTGCAGATGATGTCCCTAAACAAAATGTTGGCCATCCTTGATGGAGGATAGTGCAGCCGGACACTACTTGAAATGAGCGTTAGTGCATCCTTTGCCATCTAATCAACAGCTTGGTTGGCCTTGCGGTAGACATGGAGGATGATTATGTCCCATTTCTTAATTCTTCATCTGTGAATCGCCGCAACAAGGTCCCAAGCTTGATTGCATCCATAGAGTCGCTTTCCAGGATTAGTTTCCTTATGCCGAGGTCCCAAGCTTGATCGAGCCCCATGATGATTCCTTGAAGTTCCACAGCAATTGCATATTTACCCTAACAATTGTGCATGAATCCAAAGATCCAATTTCCCTCATGGTCTCGCAAGAGTCCATCAGCCCCTGCTGCTCCTGATGGGGCGAGTGCGCCATTCGTGTTGCATTTTTTCCATTCTCTTTTTGGCTATGTCCATCTTAGTTCGCGAGGAATTCCCGATTGTTTGCTCTGAATTCCCAGCCAACAATTCACAGTATTGATATCAGCCATCATTCTTCGAATGATGTGTGAGACTGAGGTTGATGATGTGTTGTCGCCATTGAAGTTTAACCTATTTCTCCACAGCCAAATGTTCCAGCATGGAACACCAAAGAATGTTGACCACTTCGAACCTTCTTGGGTCCACTCGTTTGCTTGCAGGTTTCTCTGCAGCCATAGCGCTAATGGAGCAGCGAAGAATCCGTGGGTAATGTTGCGAGGAATTAGCAATTTCTAGAGATGAGTAACGGGAGGAAAGTCATGTAGCATGTGTAGTATAGTTTCAGATGTTGAGTGGCAACGATTGCAGGAATTGATGGCTGCCAGGTGTCTTCTCATTTTTTGTTCATTAGTGAGAACTTTGTCATGTCATGCTAGCCATAGAAATGTTCTAATTTTTTGAGGGCCTGACCACTTCCATATTGCATCCCAGAGTGGATGTTTTTTATGGCATTGATCTCCTACCAGGAGGTTGTAGCCATTACATGTGCTATATTGGCCAGAGGCTTCATAGGGGCCAGTGTGGATTGTCCGGTTGGCTTCCGCTTGGAGGGATGTTGAATTCAGTTAGTTGCATGATGTCTTGGAAAGAGATGAGGTTAGCAATCCCGTTTATGGACCATCTATTGTCTTGGTCGATAGA
Source organism: Pontederia crassipes (assembly GCA_030549335.1). NCBI lineage: Eukaryota > Viridiplantae > Streptophyta > Magnoliopsida > Commelinales > Pontederiaceae > Pontederia > Pontederia crassipes. Next base: position 8,484,356 of record CM060195.1, on the reverse strand, counting down.
TTCTCGAACAGTTGCATTTGGCAGTGCATTTAGCAAGGGGAATGCCATCTGGAAGCCATGCATCATGCCAGAAGCGTACTTTGTTGCCACATCCCAGCTTCCATCTACAAGCTCTTGAGACATCGTTCCAAGCTGAGCAAATTCCTTTCCATAGCCAAGAATCACAGGTTTGTGGTAGAGTTGGGTTCCTGATCGGAATTTGTGCTTATATTTGCTGTGAAGGACTTGCACCCATAGCCATTGTGGGTTAGCGAGGATACCCCAACCGACTTTTGCCAATAGAGAATCATTCAGTTGACGAAGGTTTTTAATGCCAGTGCCTCCACAATTCTTTGGTTGCGTGAGAGTATTCCAATTGACGAGATGAACACGTCGTTGTGTTTGAGAGCTGCCCCATATAAAATCACGGCTGATGCATTCCAGGTGGTTGCAAATTGACGTGGGGAATTTCATGGATTGCATTGCATATATTGGGAGTGCCTGAGTAACTGATTGTACAAGCGTCATTCGGCTGGCCAAGTTAAGAGTTCTCGCAGCCCATCCGCTGATCCTTGCTTGTGCTTTGTCTATTAATTGTTGGAAGAGTTCATTTTTTATGCGGCCATGGACAATGGGGATGCCAAGATACCTTCCAATTGATGTTGTGCTCTTGAAGTTGCAAAGATTGGTTATTTGATTCCTGATGACTTCACGAACGCCTTTTGCAAAGAAGATTGTGGATTTGCTCGGGTTAACTTTTTGGCCGGTAGTCGCTTCGAATTTGTTGAGTATGGAGAGGATGAGATTCATCTAATCAGTCGACGCCTCAACAAAGAGAAGGATATCGTCAGCAAAGAGTAAATGAGATATGAGAGGTCCAGACCTACCAACTTTCATGGCAATCCAATAACCATTCTCAATAGCTTGCTGAATGAGGTGATTGAGTCGTTCAATGCATAAGGTGAAGATATACGGAGAGAGAGGACAACCATGTCTTATGCCTCGCTTCATGCTAAAGTTTGTTGTGAGAGAACCATTCCATAGAACTTGCATAGAAGAAGAGGTGAGACAATCCATGATTAGTGCACATATTTTAGGGGGAATGCCCACAGCTTGGAGGGTGTCGTGGATGAAGCTCCATCTCAGTCGATCAAAGGCTTTTGTGAGGTCAAGTTTCACCGACGTGAATTTTTTCCTTCCCCGCATCTTGCTCAAGGAGTGAAACCATCTCATGTGCAATGATTGTGTTGTCTTGAATGCTCCTTCTAGGTATGAAGTTGGCCTAAAAAGGTGATATGAGGTCTCCCTATAGTCATCTGTTTTAGTGTAAAGTCATCTGTCATATGCAAGAGTATCATTTTTAGTGTGAAGTTATATGTCATATGCAAGAGTTTCTTCCTATAGTCATTCCAAATTGTAGCAATTTTGAAATTATTGCTCCAACTTGTAGTGACTCAGAAATCTCACAATTTTTAGGTTACGAAGCCTGTTTATTAGGATTTGTAGCCCATGTACTTGATTCAGAATGAGAATGTTATCATACATTTTAAATTCAAAAAATCATAAGAAATTTATCACTATCTTGTCGCTTGGTGTTGTACTTGTCCTCCAACGCTTTCCAAATTTCAAGTGGAGACTTGATTGGCATGTAAAGATCGTAGAGATAAATGGACAAGGTGTTTAGGATGTGTCCTCTACATGCGAACTCATTATCTTCTCTTTTTTTTCTTCTGCTTTGCAACTTTTTTTTTTGTTCGCTTGCATCATCAGTTAAGATATATGCGACATTGAGCATCATAAGGAAGAATATCATTTTATCGTTCCAATGGTTGAAATTGGTGCTATCGAAATTATCCAATTTTATGAACTCTTGATTCATAACTTTGAACACAACATTAGCCTTCATTGCCATCTTTGTAATAGCTCTCTAAAACTATTGAAAATAAGTGGGAACATGGAATAAAATGAGACTTTGAGACACGGTGAATTGCTATCTAAGAGTTATTTGCCCCTACGTGAAGTTTGTTATTGGGTTATAACAATAACACTCCATAATACAATGAAGACTTAGAATCCGTTGACTAGAAATATCGAAGAACTCACAATCTCTTTCTTAATGAATTTCCAAAGCAAGTGAATGCAAGGGAACAACATCAAATCAAAAAGGGGATTAGTAATTATAGATAATGAAAAAAATACAACCCTTCTATGTAAGGACATTTTTTTCTTTTGAATAATCCATTCAGTTGTGGAGTATAAGTTTTTGTACTTGATGTACAATACCATTATTTAAAAAAAAAACATATCAAATTCAACAACAAAGTATTCTTCACCTTTATCATTATGAAAAAATTTTAATTTTCTTTTCATGCAACTTCATATTTATAATATTTAAACATTTCAAATGCTTCACATTTATTTTTTAACAAATATACATAAATGTATCTAACAATCATCAATAAATGTTATAAAATAAATTTTTCCCTCCTCCAGTTAGGATGCCATTTAATTCACAAATATGAGATGCATTAATTCTAAGACTTGAGTTTTTCTTTCAATTGCATGAAAAGGTTTCTTTGTAGTATGTATACAAATTTCACATTTATCCTTAAAGTACTTATCACTAAAAGATATGTAATTATTTGCATGCATATTTACAAGAGAATTATAATTTAAATGTGTTAATTTAGCATGTCACAAAGAATCAACAATATAAACAAAAGAATCATTATACTTAGTTTGAACCTACCCTCATTACAATATCTTTTTCCCACAAATATATCATTTTTAAGTAAGATAATTTATCAAATTTAAGAATAACCTTAAATCCTTTCTTATAAAACAAACTAGCAGATTTTGAATTTCATTTCTGGAAAGAAATTGACATTGATGAATCCTTTCACTTCCGGAATATAAATGCCAATTTCTTTTCAGAATCAGTTCCACCATTCCTTGCTCAAGTACTTTAACCAAATTGTTATTTTTCATAAGAACTTCTTTATTGGCAACATTTTCATATTTTTTGAACTACTTTATATTGTTACAAACATGTATGGCAGCTCCTGAATTATGTTAAATTCTTACTCAATGAATTTGTGAAGCAATTGAATGCAAGTGAATAACATCAAACCAAAAAGAGGATTAGTATTTATAAATAATGAAAAGACACAACCCTTCGTATATAATGACACAATTCTTCATATGTGAATATGCCTCTTTTCAAAAGTAACCTTTCATCTTCTATGCACTCTTTCATTCAATAATGCATCCTTATAAGCTTTAGTTTTTTTATTCAAAAATGCATTGTTTCATTCAACACATGCACTCTTTCAATAAACACCACTTTTAGTGTGAACACATAGTTCATTTGAAATTTGAAATATACAAATTTCATCATTATTTGTGGTTTGTTGATTAGTAATGATTAGATTACATTATTTAGATATATATTTTTCATATGCATATAATATTTAAAATTTTAATGTTTGACTCTCATAAATCAAGTTAAAAATTATTAAAGTAATATTTTAATTTAAATATAATATTATTAATTAATAATCCTCCATCTAAAAAGTTTTTGGATCCGTCCATACTAATAACATATAGAACAGTAGAAAGACAAATAAAATGAATTAGACGATCTTAAAGGGAGAGGGAAAAAGTTATGTTAAAGTTTATATTTAAAAATTTGAAAGAAATATATATGTTCAAAATAGAGAAAAACTAAATCTAACATTATTTTATTATCGTTAAACGATGCTTTAGTCAATTTCTTTGTTATAAAATTAAATTTATTAATAGAAATACATGGTTGTCTTCCAATTTTTTATAGAAATATGATTCTTCTTTCATTTTCCATTGTTCCGAATTTTTCCAAGCTAGGGACAATTTTAAGGATTTTAACAGAGAATATATTTTCTTGTGCTTAAATTAGCTAACTTAAATCTTACAAATTGAAGCATGCATCATATAATAAAGAAAGAAAATTTGAAATAGATTAATAGAGGAACAATTTGCCATCTAGTCAAATAAAATCATATTTTATTACTTCTCCATCATTTTTTAAAAGTTATTGCTTGCCAAATTCTGCATAACCTTACTATAAATGATCAATCATCTTTACATTGTAAATATAACTAGGTATTGCATAATCCATATCGGTATCAAAAGCCACATAATAGTCATATCGGTTCTTCTTAGATAACAAAGAAACTGAAAGAAGTTATTTAACTTCCTATTGTGGGAAAAACAATGTTTTATAATCGGACCAATTGAAAAGCACATGAAAAAATTGGAAGGGCCGGCCCATTGGGTCACGTCCAAATCGTGTCGGATCAATCTAAAATTTTTAATTTTTAATTTAATTATTATTATTATTTTGAATTTTTAATAATGGTCGTGATTGAAATTTTAAAAAAGTTGAATAATTATCTTTAAATTTTTGAAAAGTTGGATGATCATGGAGATACAAATTTAAATGTAGATAGATGAGGGAGAAAACTACTCACATAATATTTTTATTTTTAAAAATTTGATGCGAAGGAGAAAGAAAAAAAAAAGTGACGTGATGTCACATAGCATCACATCAATAATTCATGTGTTGACTGACAAAAAATTTAGTCTTTATTTCACACCTCCCTCCCACATACTTCTATTATACGTTCATCCACCATTCCCAATTGCCTTCAATCATTTTCTTACACTCTTTGACCCTGGGGAAAAGATCTTTAGATCTATTTGCAACATATCAACATATGCATGAATCTCTTCCAAGTCTGTTCAGATATATAAAATTGTGAATAGAAGTTCTTTCTTTTAAGCATTACTCTTATTTATTTTGATTTTTTTTTTTGAGTTAGTGGCTGTGCTAAGAAATTTTAGTTATATATTTTGTCTAGACATATATAATGTTTTGTGTCCATTAAGTTAATAAAATTTTTCTATGAATGTAATTATCTACGTAAACACTTTTAAAATCTTAGTAATAAGTTATCCATCTTATCCACAGCATCCAATATATAAAATAACCTTCCAATATCTATATTATGAACATCTAAAAAAATATGATTTAGATTATCAACGTAATTATATAACTCTCTCTCTCTCTATATATATATATATATATATATATATATATGTATGTATGTATATATATAATATAAAATTTTATAATTTACTTAGATCAACATAATTTTATAACTTAAAACGTTTATATATGATTAACTATATAAAAGTTTAATTAAGAATAATAGGGTGTGTCCCTATCGCACATGAGGTTTTACCAAGTCGCGCCATTTGACTTCCACTTGTTCCTACCCTGCGGCCGTTTCCAATTTGCATGTTTTTGTTCTCGTCATCTTGGCCGAGGAGACTTCGCAAATACGGAAATACCACCTCGCAGGCACGCGCTCACACGAACGAAAGCAGCCGAAGTGGTTCAACCATCCGATCCGAAGCCCAACGCAATCGTTTACCTACTATACTGCCATTTCGTCAAACACTTTACGCTTTTTTTTTTCTTTTCAATCTGTAGGCTTCCTTCCCTTCTTTACTCCCAATTCCCACCGCGTTCCCAGGTCTCCCGCATCCTCCGGCCTCCCACGCGGCTCCACCTGCGGGAATCAGAGCTCGGCGCCGGCGATGTCCTATGAGGAAATCCCCCTGAAGGTCCACGTGGACGCGGGGCGAGGGGGCGTCAGTGGAGGCGCCGCCGGCGGCCTGCAGCCCATGGAGGTGAGCCGTAGCAGCAAGGCTGCTTCTCCTCCTGGGCCGCCGTCGGCGATGGCGACGCCGCCCATGGGGAGGCGGCCGTCGGAGCCCTTTAACAGGTGGTTCCGGTGGCTGGTGCCGACCATCTTCCTGGTGGACGTCGTGCTTTTCTTCATCACCATGTACATCAACAATTGCCACAAGCACACCGCCTACAAGTGCTTCCTCCCCGGCCTCGGCCGCTTCTCGTTCCAGCCCCTCAAGCAGAACCCCCTTCTTGGCCCCTCCTCCGCCACGTAAGTTTCTTGCTACTTTATCGGTTCGGTTTGCGAGTCGTCTTGGGAATTCCGACTTGCTTGTTAGATGTTCGTGGATATGCATAGGAATAATGTTTGCAGGACCCTCCGTGTTTCAATTGTGTTTGGCAATGTTAACGGAGTTCATCATTTTTTGAAGTGCAAGATGAAATGCTTTGGTAACAATTGACAAGATCAGATTTTTGCGAGTCTTCTTCCTGGATTGTTGGTAATCATAGCGGTTGCCCATGTCAGAGCTCGAATAAATAATTAGAAAACGTGGCTGTTGGTGCTTGTATTACTGTGCGTAGGTGAGAGTTGACTTGATTTGGCCTTCAGAAAAAAAGAGGACGATTAACACAAAAGAAACTTTTTTTGCCAGTGGCATAGGGGATAATGACACGGCTTTCAGAAGTTGATCACGTCGTCTGTGTTTCTATGATATTAAAAAAAAAATGAATGAGAAAGGTACATGGTTTTACATGACATATTTGCTAGCGTAATTCTGATTCAATACAGAAGTTGACATGGAAATTGATAAACGTTACTCTGTGAATGTTACCAATGCACTCAGTGTATATTGTCCATCAATTTGAGGTCACTTTCTGGGATGTAGAACATGGTGATGCCTTTGAGGACTGCACTTAATTTCACTCTATTATTTACTGAGATTCATTATACATCAGTTCAGGTCCTGGAGGGCTTTAATAAAAAAAAATTCTTATTGACTTCAGTGCAATTCAATCGAAGGGAAGGTGTAATTGAATTTTGTAAGCATGATGATGACCTTGGTGGGTTCATTTCAGTTAATAGTTTGATCATTTGCTTTTGAGGTTAAAGCCAATATCAGAATGTTGGAAAGCATGAAAGGAAATTGCATCAAAGAAAAGATATCAAGGAGGTTGTTACACTACTATAATTGCCAGAGCTGATATCATCATGTGGAATATGTGTGCCTTATATAATAAATTCCTATTTTTGGTACATGTTATCTTTCATCAAACCAGTTTGAAATTGGTTCATCATCACTGCTTTCTAATTATTGAGGCAGTGCTGCTCGCAGCTTTGCTGTTGTGAGAGGAGGTTGGGAAGGAGAAGAGAGTAGGAAAGGCAAACGAAGAGCATTAGTGACAAAAGAAAGATAAAAAAAGGTTGTTGGCTGAGAGGGATGGACTAGATCGGATTTGGGAGGGGAACAAAACTTTTGGCTCATATATAACCTTATATATGTGTTGTGATAATAAATGTAAAGATATTGTTCTTCGCACTATATCTAATTTAATATGTTATTTTAGTAAGACATCTTGAATTCAAACCTTGTATTAAAAATCAAATATTTTCTCCCTTAATTATCCGGTTAGATCAAAGTTGTCGGTCCCTCGGTGAGTGTTGAAATAATAAATATAAAGATGTTGCTTCTACTAATGATTTAAAATTTTAGAAAATTGGTAATTTTGTCATACATCTAATTTAACAATACGAAAAACAAAATAATAAAGAATAATTATGTATTGCATTTGCATTCTTTTAAAAATTATATCTACAAATTCTTATATATATAGTATTATATAATTTTATCATAAAATATTTAACCATCCCCTTAAATGTTATATGTATTTCATATCTTGGCTCCTTCTGAATGTCTAGGTAGCTCTATTTGTTCTGAATATGGTGGACGGGGAGCATTGTGTAATGATCTCTCTCTCTCTCTCTCTCTCTCTCTCTCTCTCTCTCTCTCTCTCTCTCTCTCTCTCTCTCTCTCTCTCTCTCTCTCTCTCACTCACTCACTCACTCACTCACTCACACACACACACACACTAACTCTAATTTGCACTCATAATTTAGCTTGTTTCTCTTATCATTTAACATGGTTAAAAGTAAAAGTTTTATTGGTTGCCTATTCGAGTGTAATTACATAAGAAAAACAGTATCTGTTTACGAAGAATACATAGTAATTGTTTTTTGTTTAGGGTGCCTTCCCATACTGATGTGAAAAACCTATCCCTAAATCCTAAATTTCTGACTGAAGCATCTGCACCCCATTCATGTCCAAGTTATATTTCTTCATATCCGAGTCTTGATACCATAGTCCTAATCTGCAGATAAACCCTAGTCTATATAAGGCTAACACAATCTGCAGCAAATAAACAGTCATTTCCAGTAATTTCTCAAACAGTTGGAAATAATTAATAAAGAATATAATTTATGCAGTTGTTTTTTACCAGTATTGATGGCATGTTTGTAATTTTCAGGTTAGTGAAGATGGGGGCATTAGATATGACAAAAGTTGTTCACCAGCACCAAAGATGGCGTCTACTCACATGCATGTGGCTACATGCTGGGCTTGTGCATGTGCTTGCCAATATGTTCTGCCTTTTATTTATTGGACTTCAGCTTGAGAAAGAATTTGGATTTGGTATGCATCAATTGATAACATTTGAAAGTTAATTTTATAATTTTAAGTCAAATCAGTAATCCATGTGTTTTCATATGTTTGCGCAACAACCACAACCTTTCTGTATGATTAATACTTATTTATTTTCGTGGTTTACCCCTGAAACAAACATTTGTTGTTGATATGTACCTTGCTCTCTCTCTCTCTCTCTCTCTATATATATATATATATATATATATATATTGAGAGGAATATGTACCTTACTAGATGTAGGTCTGAATTCGTTATTATGCAAACAAGAAGAAGCATCAGAATATTTCTTGTTTTTTTCTTTTTTCTTACTGTGTACAACATTTACTGTTGTTATGTACCTTACGAGGTCAGTCTGAATTCGTTCTTATGCAAACAAGAATATGCAACATATTTCCTTTTTTGTTTATACTTTATTTTGATTGGACTTCTTAGGTTGTCTTCATGTCCAAGCATTGAACATGTCAGTCCTCTTAGCTATAATACATGATTGGTTCTGATAATGTCTGTTAATCATGTGGAAAATATAAATTGCAAGCAATGTTACATGATTTCTCTCACAGTTATACCAAAAGAAATCATCCTGAGTTTGTGATAAATAAGTTAACTTCTATATCAGATTTCTGCTTCTCTGTGATACAAGATCATAGCTGGACCTCTTAAAAAGATATCATAGCTATTGTTGCTTGATTCAATATATGTGTATCTACAAGTGATGAATAATGCTCATAATTGCTTTACTACGTTAGATATGAGCAATTTTAAACTGGTTTTATTGTGCTTTATTTTGTCAGTGAAAGTCGGCCTGGTGTATCTCATCTCTGGGATTGGTGGGAGCTTGTTATCTGGTCTTTTTGTCCAATCAAATATCTCAGTTGGGGCTTCTGGTGCTCTTTTCGGATTACTAGGAGCAATGCTTTCAGAACTCATAACAAACTGGACAATCTATGCAAATAAGGTATAGGGAACAATGGCATTAGTGAAGCAAGCCATTTTATTCCTTAGCCCTCTTATGTTTATCTATTTAATGCTGCATTTTTCTCCCTTTCAGTTCGCAGCAATGTCGACTCTTATCATAATAATAGTAATCAACTTAGCTCTCGGGATTCTACCTCATGTGGACAACTTTGCTCATATTGGAGGATTTGTTTCAGGGTTCTTTCTTGGATTTGTCATTCTTATTCGTCCTCAGTATGCATATATAAGTCAAAAAGATTCAGCTCGTCGATATCAGAGAGGAACAAGTAAGAGCAGGCATAATGCTTGCCAATATACACTGTTGGCCATTGCTGTTATCGTGTTAATCATTCTGTGAGTACCGAGATATCCTTTGTCTTCTTCAGGTTCAATCTTGCCCATGCCTTTTTTATTTTGGTGAAAACTCATGTCTGAGACTCTTTTTATTTTGATTGCTTCCGTCTTGAACAAGTATGCTTTTCGAATCCTCCATAGTTATTATCTGGCCCAATAATGCTTCAAAATGACCAACTTGTATTACAATGATTTTCTCATCATTAATGACTTTATGTTGATCAATAACCAATAATAGATGTAGGACTGCTAGTTTGGAGTTGTACTTGTTGCAATTTAGTTGAAATCTTTTATTTATTTTCTTTTAGAAAAAACTTATATTAGCCTAACTTTCAAATATATATATATATATATATATTAGCCTAATTGTTGGAGTGAAATAATTGGTTGTAAAAGCCTATAAGTAATTGTTGGAGTAAATACAACAAACAACAACAAAGCCTTATCCCACTAGGTGGGGTCGGCTATATGGATCATACGACGTCATTCCGCTGCTCTATTCGTTGATCCATGTTCATGAGATTCGACAGAGTTTTACGCTGGCTGTCGGGGCCTAACACAACCCTCCTCCTTTATCCGGACTTGGGACCGGCTATAAAACATAGGCGGAATTAATTGTTGGAGTAAATAATTGAAATAATTTGGTTCCAATTATTCATGATTCGTTAACCCAGTATCTGCTTATAGCTATTATTCTTTCTTTTGGCTTTACCTTTGTAGATGAAAAGGATATATGCTTGTGGCTTCATGCAGGTTTACTCTTGGCACGGTTCTGGTTTTCAGAGGGGTTAATGGTAATGATCATTGCAGCTGGTGCCATTACCTAAGCTGTGTGCCTACTTCCAAGTGGAGCTGCAAATCAGGAGGATCAGCTTCATGCGAGGTAATTGCTTTGTCCATTTTAAATACACGCTTCAATTGTATTTTTATGGGTTTGACGACAGTCTGTCCACAGATTCTAGACTGGAGTCTCTGACTTAGTAAATATTTGTAAATTTCATACTGGAGATATCGTTGCCAGTCGGATGTTCCTTTTAGATAGAATGATTAATATATCTAATGAATTCTTATTGTAGATTATTCAAACTGCAAACCAGTTGAACGTGACATGCCAAGGCAATGGGAAAAATGGGTTGTACCCCTTATCCAACACAAATTCAACTCAATATACCTACGATTTGTGCGTCCAGCTTTGCAGTTGAGAAGCTCTATTTTTTTTCTCGATCCATTGATTCTGTTCTTCACGCACAGCTTGTACATGAATATACACACACATATATTTTTATATATGTATGTATGGATGTATGATATATCTGTTTTCTACTTTCTCTTTCTTACATGTAATATAGTTGATGTTATCTCTTTGATGCTAGAAGTTTTCTTTTTGACACACATCTATAGAAATGTTCTTATTTATGAGTAGCTATGTAGTTACAGATTGCTACTTGATTGCTCTTTTGTTTCTCTGTCTTGGATTCTTTGGAGGACAAACTGGTGATTAGGTCTCTGGTGGCTAGACCTGGAAGCCCTTTTTGGGTCTACACTGCATCTAGGGCTGGTCCTTGTCTTAGCTTAAGACAGCCGTGGGCAAGCGAATCTAGCAGCTATTTGTTTTGCATCGCAACTATTTGATTTGCAATAAAAAAATAGGGCGGGCATGGTTCAATCTCACCCTGATTCAAAATGCTTTGGATCAGGTAAGATTAATATCAACAATTATTAAAAATAATTTAGTTAAAATCTAAACAATATTATTATTTACTTTATTCTTAATACTATATTTTTTTAAAAAAAAAGTATATATTTATTATTTATTTTAGTAAAATATTTTTTATTTTAAAGTTAATATCTACTTTGAAATCGATTAAATGTCCAGTGATCCGATCTGGTTCTTTTTGAGTTGGGTTTGAGATAAAACCATTTATCAGTAAAGGCTAAGTTAGAATTTACGACAATCACGAATCCATTTGGCCCCTGTTTGGATTGAGGGGTGAGGGTGTTAAAAGAGGAGAAGGGAAGAAAAATTATTTGTTTTTCCTTGGATTGCCATTTGCAAAGTAAATGGAAGAGAAATTTCTCTCCATTTTTTCAAACCCAAAACGGAGGGGGAGGAGGTAAATGAGTCTATTATGTGCAATTACTTATTTGCCCTTTTCAAATGACTTTAGAAAAATTATAAAAAAATATAACTGTCCATTTATTTACCCACTAAGGACCGGTTCGGGAAAAATGTAAAAAATCCTGCCATGAATAAAATTTTATAGTAAAGCACTTTTTGAAAAGTGTATTACTACGTGTAAAAATTCCAGCGATAAACTTTGCATCAGTCTGTTTGAATGCACAAAAACTTTTGACAAAGTAAAGAATAAAAAAATGAAAAAGTAGCATTAATTAAATGGTACGTAAGTCATTGCTGTCTTGCAAGTTGTCATGATACTTTAGAATTTTATCCTATACTTTTAACATCCAAACACCCAATTGAAAGATTTTCTTTAAAAGAGAAATATATCATAGAATTCCTAAATTCTTTGATTTTTTTTTCAATGATGCCAAACATGCCCTAAGTTTTTTCCCCCTTCTCTATCTTTCTTTTTCCTTGTCAAACGAAATAAAAATTTAGATTATTTCCTCTAATCATTCCTAAACTACCGCGATTTTTCACATCTAACCTTAAACTACGAACTTCGTTTTTTGGATTCCTAAACTTTCACTATTTTTCCATTTTGATCCTTCCGTCCAATTTTGTCGACTTCTCTGTTATTTTTTATTTTTCACATTTGTAAAAAGTCCATTATATCCCTCCCTTTAAGTTCATTTTTTCATAAAATAATATATATATATATATATAATTTTTAAAAAAAGAAAAAAAGAGGGGGTGCGCAGGGAAAGTAAAAAAGAGAGGGGGGAGGCACCTCTTTTTTTCTTTTTTTAAATTATTTATATATGTATTATTATATATTATTTTATGTAAAAATGAATTAACACTTAAGGGCAGGGGTATAATAGACTTTTCACAAGTGTGAAAAGTAAAAAATAACGGAGAAGTCGACGAAATTGGATGGAAGGATCAAATTGAGAAAATGATGAAAGTTTAGGAACCCAAAAAATGAAGTTCGTAATTTGAAGTTAGATGTGAAAAATCGCGATAGTTTAGAGGTGATAAAAAAAAATAACCCTAGGAATTTTCTGCCTGTGTACAGTGTAATTTGTCCTTCCTTTTCCCTTCCTTTTCCCTTCCACTGTTTCACCTCCCTTTCCCTCATTATAATTTGTCCAAACAAAGCTTTACTTTCCTGATCAGCCAAATTTGTATCTTATTTTTCGTTACAGTGTAATCAATCGGAAATACTATAATATTGTCCATTCAAAATTGCTTCCAAACGCTTGAGTGATACTTCTTCTGGTGAAGAAGAAACAAAAAGAAAAAAAAAAAACTGGCGAGTTACAACGTTCCCAAACGAGTTATAAATCCAATTTCCAAGAAATTTTTATTTGCATTTATTTATTCTTCGATTTTTCATTAAGTCAAAACCAAAAGAGACCTTGCCCTATGATTCAATGGTTTGCTTAGACTTGTCTGCTTCATGGTTCTTAATTTGATGCATCTCTCCTACCATCATTAAGCTTTTGAGGGACTGGAAAGCCATTGCTGCTGCTGGCACTTGAGCTGAGTTATCAAAAGGCATGCGACTTTTGGCCCCTGCCCGAGGTTATCCAATTCAGTAAGGTCCTCTTTTCTGCACTGCACCATGGATACTGGGCAACATGTGTGAGGATTTTGGGGGGTCCATGGTCATGCCTTCTCCCATGGACCCTCTTGGAAAGAAACAGACTCACTCATTATGGTTGCTCAAACTTCAAACCACACCTACTCTTTTCCCTTTTGTTCATATATTCAGAACCAGCAATGATGCCTGTTTTTGGACCATGGTGTGTCTTCTTTTACTCAATCTCTTTCAAGGAGGATGTTTATTCTGTTAGTTCTGTCAATCCATTTCCATAGCATGTAGCTTTCCACCTCTTCAAGATGTTTTTATTCTGTGGGTGGTGCTTGATTGGTGAATTTTGATAATCTTCACTTCATTTTTGCCTGGCTTCAATTTTGCTGTAGGTTTTCATCTCATTCCTAATGCTAGATGAGGTGATTTGATTGAACAAACTGCAGCTAGTAGTTTGTTCTTGCGGCGGGACTAGGCAGCACAGAAGGGATAAAAAAAGGACATTGATACCGAAGGAAGAACCTTTTTGTTCGCCTCCCTAGATTATGTTGGGTATAACTAAGCACACGGTAGGACGCAGTGGGATTAAATGATACTTAAAGCATCATCAACAGTATTGACATTTCATATTAAAATGGCCTTTTATCATTTTGCTTGCCACAAGTGAATAATATAAACAATAATATACTTTTATGCATATGATGTGGCTAGTCCTCAGTAATCTACTTGTGTTCCCCTTGTCCAAAGCTAAACTTTCACTATGAAATTACAAAAGCTTTGTAGCAGTGTCCTGATGGCTAACTCTACAAAGTAGAAGATATATACATGGACTCGAGCTCTACTGTTTCTGAAAATTTTCAGCAGTCCAGCCTGGGAATTCATAGATTTTTATAAGGTTAGTACTTAGTAGGTTTAACAGCCTCTGCTTAGATGACAGCATGAGAATTTTTGTCCCTTGACCACTGACACAGCAGTGGATGAAGAGGAAGGGATGGACCTGAGGGGCAGAGACATGCAGCTAAAAGGTTTATTAGCACGACAGAAATGTTGGGTCAGCCAGATGGATCTGAAACACAGGATTGCAGTCGTCTGCTCCAAGTCGAAGGACATAAAACAAGAGCTACAGAACACAGTCCACAGAGCAGTGACAGTTAAACTTTTATCATGCCTTTGATCCTGCGCAGATCTGAACATTTGGGAGAGGCAAATACGGTCGTGTTCAGAGCCCACGCTCTTTGAAATTTCAATCACTGCATGAACGAAGAAAACTTGTCTTCTGTCTAAGTACTTGAAAGATAACAATTGAATCCCTAACTGGATATCCTTATCTTTTTTTTTTTTTCTTCAAAAAATATGTTAACTGGAGGGAGGGATGCATGGTCAGGCGAAACTTGCAAAGATGCATACATATGAAGCTGCCAATGTGTTGTATAATGCATGGTGTGCAAAAGGAATATATTATGCATAATCATGCATGCGTAAGGATGACATTCAAGGATGACATGCATGCACTCAAACAAGATGTATGAGAAAATAAAATAATATGGAAACTAATTAGAAATTACAAAAAGGTGGACAGGGGTTGGCATGTCATATGTATAAAGTTACAAGGCACCTACTCTTGAATCCTTTAGGACGAGGCTTGTGAGTGAGGCCATCATCACTCCAACTTGTATCAGCGTTTGATTCCACCGCCATGGCCATTGCTCTGTTTCTTCACGTTGAGCTGTCTGATTGCATGGCTCATGTTTTAGCCGTGGCAACAGCCAACAGATGATATAATCGACCAAGTTGGCGTCATAATAGTGCAAACGATCGTTGATCACTTCTATGCAGAGTTTCACAGCTGCAAATTGTTGTTTCTGATCTTTTTTACTGTGAGAGAGAGAGAGAGAGAGAGAGTTTGGGCAAGGTTCGATTAATTAAGGAGATGTTGCAAATAATAAGTGACAAAGATTCGAGCATGCATGGGGCCAACTTCACCACATGGCATGAAGATGGCTGCATGCATGCTCAGGACAAATATATTCGATATATACACTATACGTGGAGAGAGAGAGAGAGAGAGAGGAAACGAAAGATACAGAGAAGAAGATGTGGTGAATCTTTTAAAACAGTAGTGTCCAAAGAGAAGTTAAATGTAAATTGCAGAGTAGCATTGCATGATCCTCCTCCTTCCTTCGTTCCTTCGTGCACTGATGTGATGCTACGGGATATGCCCACCTTAAAAGAGGATCCTATGCAGCAAAATTACAATTAGTTGCAAAAATAGAAGAATTCAAAATATACATGATTAATGTGGGGTGGAGAGAGAGTGAGAGAGAGAGAGAGAGATTGCACATGGTGGGGGTTGGTTGTTTGGATTGGATTTTAGGGTATAGTAATTATTTGGCATCACATGGACAACGACTGGATCTCTTTCTTCTCTCTTTCTCTCACACACACACGCTCACAGATATAAACTCACAAACTTTTTTGTTTGGTTGATGATGGAAGCGGCTAAGTGCATTTGTTGGCCGGGAGGAGATGCACTGCACATATAATATAACTGGTTGTTGGGGGTGATGCAATAGACGGACGTACCAAAATTCGTTTTATTGGTCTACTACACCGTATTAATTACTTGATAAAGCGAACATATTATAGACTTCCACAATGATGGGATATTGATGGAGACTTCTTTTTCTTCTTTTTGGTCTAAATAAAATTTCAATCGTTAACATGTAAAAAAGTTTTTTATAATAACAACAATCATGCCCTAGGTTGGCACAATATGCATATATATATGTATAATATAACGGTGTAAAAATTGTTAATTATGGTATGGGAGCCATATTTCATTTATGCTCGTGTTTTCATTAATATAAGAAAAAAATGAAAAAAAGTTGACAAGTATGAGTATGTAATTCTACATCTTGGTGTAAGGACTTATTTCTTATTATTTAAATAACTTTATATTTATAATTTATAATTAAATTAATCATATAGTAACATATATTATTGAGATAATCTGATAAAAAAATATCATTTAAGATTAAATAAATTATAGTCATTGAATTAATTATATTTGTTAAAATAGCTTGATCATGACTATCGAATAATTTGATGATGTTGATCTTAATCATGTTTAATATTTATTATATACTTTAAATTAATATATATTTATTTTATTAATATAATAAATAAAATGAGCACTCTACACTCGTTATATTTCAAATGTTATACATATAAATTTTTCTTTTTATTTTTTAGGAATTGGGGTTATCAGCCCACTGATCCCACACATGAGAGCCCATCACGTTTTGGGCTGGAAAGAAAGGAAGAGATTGTTATTACGCCACGGCATATACACGTGGAGCGTAGTTATCGAGTGGACGGCTCGTAATGCATTGTGTTTCTCTAGCACGCCACATTGCACTTCCAGATAATAAAAATATGAAAAATGGGCTAATCGACATGGTGAATTTGCAGAGATTTTGGGAGGACATCTCTCTTTCTCTCTCCCCCTCGCCAGCTTGTTCTCTCTCCGGAAAGGTACGTAAACTTGCAAATCACACCACACATCTCTTTCTTCTAAATCTCCTATCCATTGATTCCGTAGGACACAAGAGGAGGGCTGAATGTTTTGATTTGTACGGCCCCCACCTCTTTCTCTACTGCGTAATTTACTTCCAACCCCCCGTTCATGTGCTCTGAATTGCGCACCAAGCAACGTATCCAAAATTAATGACACCAGTAAAGAAGGGGAACACAACTCTAACACAACGTGGACTCTCTCTCTCTCTCTCTCTCTCTCTCTCTCACGAGTCACTCACTCACTCACTCACTTCC
Source organism: Pontederia crassipes (assembly GCA_030549335.1). Classification (NCBI taxonomy): domain Eukaryota; kingdom Viridiplantae; phylum Streptophyta; class Magnoliopsida; order Commelinales; family Pontederiaceae; genus Pontederia; species Pontederia crassipes. The sequence goes on along the minus strand of CM060195.1, from coordinate 8,467,086 downwards.
CATTCGACTTCGCTGCATAGCCCTTTTCCTCTCCTTTAAGTACCCCTTCACCTTCCTCCCATTCTGGCACCACATCCCTCCTCCCCACTCCCCCCGCCGTTTCCCCATTTCGACATGGCTGCAACTGCCGCCGCCATGGGCCTCCTCCTCCTCCTTGCTCTCGCCAGTTCCCCCCGCCTCGCCCGCGCCCGCATCCCCGGCGTCTACTCGGGCGGCCCCTGGCAGAACGCCCACGCCACCTTCTACGGCGGCAGCGACGCCTCCGGCACCATGGGTATGCATTCCGCTCATCTCTCTCCTCCCTCCTTTGTCCTCTCGCGCGACAGCGCCCACATTGCTCCTCCTCTGCGAGCCATCTGCTGAGAGCCTGCTCTTCTTTGCTTGCCGACCCTGTACAGGAGGGGCGTGCGGGTACGGGAACCTCTACAGCCAGGGCTACGGCGTGGAGACGGCGGCGCTGAGCACGGCGCTCTTCAACGGAGGGCTCAGCTGCGGGGCGTGCTTCGAGATCAAGTGCGCCGACGACCCGCGATGGTGCAAAGCCGGCAGCCCCTCCATCCTCATCACCGCCACCAACTTCTGCCCCCCTAACTACGCCCTCCCCTCTGACAACGGCGGCTGGTGCAACCCCCCGCGCCCCCACTTCGACCTCGCCATGCCCATGTTCCTCAAGATCGCCGAGTACCGCGCCGGCATCGTCCCCGTCTCCTACCGCCGGTAAACCATTATAAAAATATTGTTATTAGTCTCACTGTTCTGTGTGTTGTTTATTATTTGTAATACTTTCGACCAATGAGGATATTTTATCTAATATTTCCTTGCCGAGCACGTCTTATCAAATCTGGCGACCGTATCCGCCTCGAGATCTCGTTGGTGCCTCTGTACCTTTCCAAATTCTAACCACGCTTGATCAAATGACTTTACTGCCCTTCAACCTCCTCCGTTACCCTTTTTTCTTACACCGTCGGGGGTGATTCCGTCATCACGAACGGACAGCGCCTACGAACCGCGTGAATCTTAGCACGCCGGACGACGCCACGTGTCCATTCGTCCCTCGACCAGGCCCGCTTTCCTTTAGAGAGCCCAACCGACCCCATGATTCCCGGCCCATGTCGTTCTTACTTGCACAAATTAATTATGATGATGCAAATAAAGAAGAAAAAAAATGTTGTGCAGGGTGCCGTGCAGGAAGAGCGGGGGTATCAGGTTCACCATTAACGGGTTCAAGTACTTCAACCTGGTGCTGGTGACCAACGTGGCCGGCGCCGGCGACATCGTACGCATCAGCGTGAAGGGGTCGCGGACTGGGTGGATGCCCATGTCCCGGAACTGGGGCCAGAACTGGCAGTCCAACGCCGTCCTGGTCGGCCAGGCCATCTCCTTCCGGGTCACCGGCAGCGACCACCGCACCTCCACCTCCTGGAACGTCGCCCCGGACGACTGGCAGTTCGGCCAGACATTCTCCGGCAAGAACTTCAGGGTCTGAGTTCCTCTGACGCATGCATGCGGCATTCATTAACTGGTGCCAGAGGAAGTATTTCTGAATCCTCCACCGCGCCATGCATGCATGCACGTTTCTAAGATTGATTGCATATGGTGTCCATGCCTTGGAAGTAGTTATTATATATAATCAATTAGAAGTTACTGCAGGGATGAGATGATTATAATTAAGGATGAGCAGAGTTGTGTGCATGGGTTTGTGGCAGTGGCAACTTTTTTAATGTTGTGATTGTTAGGTGTTTCTGTTTGGGGTGTAGCAGTAGATCAGAGAATGTTAGCATGCAGCAGCGGCTGAAGTGGCTGCAGACCAAAAAGTTGGGGCGTGTAGCCCGCAGCTGCTTATATATAATTATATAAATGTTAGATGATAGTAACGGCTGTTTTTATGTGTGATTCTTAATCTGATATGTTGTGTGTCACGAGTGTGGAAGCCAAGAACTATTAACTTGGCCTTGTTCAGTTTTGGAGCTTCTGTTTTGTGGCCTGTCAGAATTTATCTTGGATTAATTAATTACGGTCTTCCTGGGTACGCAGAACCAGTCAGAATTTGTGGTTGATGTCGTGGTGGTGGTGGAATGTCAGAATGTGTTCTTTGGTAATGGATTCAGTGCATTTTTCGTGGTCTTGTTGCTTCCATAAAAGTTGCCGAGCAGCAATTGTTGATTTATGAAATTCTCTAGGTTTTAGATCAGAGGCTTAAAAGAAGATCCGACCACCTTTAAATCTGATCTTGAAAGTTGAAACAATGGAGAAGACTGATATATGACTTTGTGCCGACGGGTCAGAACATAAGGTAAAAGCAAGTTGCAGTGCCGTTGGTGCTAATTAAGCGAAAGTCTCATCTACCGCGTAAGATAAGGAAAACAATCCAATTTAGCCAGTCATGACGTTGTCGAGGTTTTTTTTTTTCTTTTTGCAAATTTAGCACCATTAGCATGTTCAAAATGATTTGCATACAAAAATTGTTTGCTCAACAACATCAACTTGCTAAGTGAAAGGACAATATGATTACATATGGAGGAGAGTGAAAGGGAGAGATGGATCCAAAGTTTGGCAAAGAACAATTAAAGTTGGCAGACAAATTTACAGCAGCATTTGGTCCAAAGGGGATGGCAGATCCAATTCGGACAAGTTGCCGGGTCTATTGGGAAGGGAATACAGGGTTTAGAGAACACTACTCTTTACTGCTTTTTGTCAGGCCTTCCTTCCTCGAACAGTGAACCAGGAGCCCTACTCGAAGCAAATGGGCAACCTGGTCGAACGAACCGTGTGGACCATGGTCTATAAACCTTTTGCCTCATTCATAGGCAAAGGTTGGTGTGGCAGCACCAGCGTTGCATGCAATAAAAGCTGTAGGTTTCTGGGTGTGTCAATTATAAGTGCTCTCTTGTTTATATATATACAAATGAGAGAGAGAGAGAGATGGGCTGTTTCCTGAGGGCAATGCCATTTGGTCATAAGTCATGTACATAAACAGGCCCCATGGAGATTGTAATTGCACACGGCCATGTGCAGCTGGTAAATGGCATAGCCGGATGCAGATTACTAGACATCATAAAGGTTCTGGTCTATCAAACCTTTTAACAATTCGTCCAGATTGTGCCAATCCCTCCTATAAATTGTAAGCTCAGATTGTAATTTTGTGGGAGCATTTTATAGGTTGCTTTAATTAAACCAAAGGTTCAAATTTTATCCGAAGTGTTTCACATATTTGTTTCCGAAACCGAACAAATTAATCTCTTGATAAACAAAATGCAAAAGGAAAAACACTTCCAATAATAAGTAATCAACACAAGGGTATGGAGAATGGAAGTGAAGAGGAACTCATTGAAGGGTCATAGAAGGAGAAGGTTCAAGGAGACCCTATCACCCACCCACCCACACACACACACCACGGTCGCCCTCTCCTCTAACGAAATTGGTGTTTCATCTCTTTCTGAACTTGCTAAGAGCATGTCCTGGGCGAATGTAGTCCGTGAATGGATATGTCTCCTCTCCAACTCTTGGAGCTCCAAGCGGCGGCCATCACCGAGATTTTAATCAATAGCACTCAATGCCATAGTACTTATTTATTGCTCATGGATTCAACAATCTTACTTGAGTCGTCCCTCAACTTAATGGATTGCCAATATTAATATAATATTACTACATTCTCATCAGATGGACTATAAGATAAACATAAGGGTACCCTTAATGCCACTCCATAATCCTTAATGTCACTCCTCTCTTACCCATTCTACCCTTATAATTTAAAATTATACAATCATCTTGTATTTTTATAATAGTGGAAGATCAAAAGTCTTCTCTCTTTTTTCAATAACATATTTTATTATTTTATAATAATTAACATCAAAAGTCTTTATTTTTTTATATAATATTAGAAGATCAAAGATCTCTTTTTCTCTCTCTTAAAAAATAATATTAATCTTTTAAATAATGAACATGAAAAGTTGTTAATATTATAATTTTTACTTTGTATATAATAATGTCTATATTTTATTCATCTTATTTAATATTTTTTTATATTTATTTTATTAATCTTATTTGACATAGCGTCACATTTTAGAGCCATAATAAATGTAAAAATATTAAATAAGCTGAATAAAACATAGGTACTATTGTAGAACAATTATAGTAAAACAAAGTAAAAATTATACATTAAAAACTTTTCATGTTAATTATTTAAAATAATAACTTTATTTTTGAAGAAATAGAAAATGGAGCTTTGATATTATAATATTTTTTTAAAAATATAGACTTTTGTTGTTAGTTATTATAAAATAATAATTTCTGTTGTTGGAAAAAGAGAGGAGACTCTTGAACTTCCATATTATAAAAAAATAAGATGATTTTATAGTTTAAAAAAGTAATGATAAGATAGGTAAGGGAGGAGTGACATTAAGGATTTTTGGAGTGGCATTAAGGATATCCTAAACCTAAAATTGAGCAGTTTTTTTATGAGAAAGAATTTAAAATGTAAGTGGTCAATCATGATATATAGAAGTACTCATACTGTTGCATGATGAGAATTACTAATGATTGATCCACAAACAATTAGATAATGTAAATTAAGGAGCCGTTTCATTAAGAAATAAGTGATAAAATATTTCGATATTTAGAGAATAGGGCCAAATATCAAGCATCGGATAATAGGTATGGTCAAACCTCATTATTTAAAAACTACTTAGAAAAAAATGAAATCACTACTTAAATATCATTAGTTTATTCCCATTATTATAAAAAAAAAGGTCAAATATTTTATTTATAAATCATATATTATATTAATATCTCTATTATTACTATGTGAATGAACATAAATTATTTATACTAAAATATTTGAATTATAAAATATTATATTTTTAAAGTTTATTCTCTTTGAATCACATGAGGTAGAATAAAATTTAATACATTCAAATTTATTCTCAATTAAATAGTTTAAGTTACTTACTATGAAAGATAAATCTTAAAATATGATTTTACGTGTCTAGAAAGTATAAAGAAGAAAAAGAAGTATGTTTTCCTTCTAAAAGTAACTCTTTTCTGTATCGAAACTCGATAAGGTTTTATTCAGACAACTTTTTAACTCAATAAAAGTTTGGATTACGCAAGATATATTCTATCTATTAAAAATATTTTTCTAATATCAGATCCCTGCTGTCGGATGACAGATTTGATGTTACATTTGGATGGTAAATCTGAAATTAGACAGAATATTTCTCTTGCTAATGGCCATATGAATTGTGCATGGTTCATATCCAAAGTGAAAATAGCATTGTCAGAATATTGAGAAGTAATATTACTTTCTATTTCTTCATCAAAAAGTGAATTCCCTTTGAACCTTATAAGTTATATCATGCGTTCTCATTGTTTATGTCCATTGACATTTGGTTCATGCACAATTGCATGTGCGCACGGTCTATTTCAAATTTTCATTATCTAGTTTCAATATGTGATGAAGATTCCTGATCTTGAGAGCATGACCTAAAGCTGCAAGCTTCTACAGAAGGCAACAAGTAGCCAAATTCTGCTTTATAAGGTTCTATATCAATCACCTTAATTAAGGGAATCTTTGGATCCCTACTTAAGCACTCCTTGAGCATTCTCTTCAGTGATCCAGTCTTGGGCAGTTGACTGTATATCCACTCCAGGAGAGATTCAACATCATCGGCAAAATCTTGCATATGCCAGTGCAGAAGTTTGGGAACAATGATCTTCTTTTTGCTGGTAATGCTTATTGAAGCTTCTAGGTATTCAACTTTTGCTCTTTCTAGTTCATTCACAATATCTTCTGATGTATAAACTTGTAACTACAATAAAAGCATGCATATATGCATCAGTCAGTACTGCCAAAAAAAAGAAAGAAAATTACAACTACAAGCTACTACTGTTTAGTTCCATGGAAATAAAAGATCAAGGGATGGTTTATACAATTACAAGTTATGGTTGATGTATTGACATCTGCTCTTTTTCTCTAGGAAGTATTTGAACATAAGATTCTTAACTTTGAGTTCTCAACCTTGAATGAAAATATGAGGACTCGTTAGCTTTAATTTTCGTATACTCACATATAATTCATATCAAATTGCAGTATTGCGGAGCAAATTCTCATGTGCTGTTCTCTCAAAAAAATTTCGTTTATGGTACCATAATTATTATCTAAAATACTAAAGGTAGCAGTAAGTACACAGGTAAAGGATTACTATAAAATATAAAAAGAAGTTTTCCTATCTTAAAATTTGCTTAAAGTGCATATTGAAGTCTCTTAATGTACAGCTACCCTGGTTCTTTACAAGAGAAATGTGCTTCCCCATTCAGAATATTGTGTTTCGTTAGGTATGGAAAAATAAAGCAAGAGTTGGGTGTTCTGAAAAATGAAGCTAGAAGGGTACTGGACTTACTGCAGGCGAAGATTGGGTGCCTCTGCAAAGTGCAAATGTGACGTTTGGTTCAGGGTAGCCAAGGCCATAAGCATATCTAAGAAGTGCTTCCCTTTCATCCATGAGATCCTTATAGGATAAGGAGCCAATGTAAGAGAGAATGAAAAAAATGAATAGCACAGTACTTAGCTTTAGAAATTGTTTCACTCACATTTTCAGCATCGGATGAATGCCTCAAGAATGAAGTGCTCAATAGCCAGGGCATTAAGTATGAGCCCACCAACATTTATTGCAGCCTAAAACAAAATTTAAAGCAAGATCTTAGAAAAGAAAGATGAATGTTCAAAATGTGGAGTTTGTTAGCTAAGATTCTGGAGTAGATAGGTTGTTTACAAAAACCACCACATAGTGGCATAAATGCATAACAATGGTAATGAAAAACTCATTACGTGTTCTGGCTATATTTATAACTAAAACAACTGATTTACTGATTCTATAGTAAAATTGGAAATAAAATTTCTGCTTAGAGGATGGATGCATATGAAACATGAAGATAGGTTATCAGTACATTTTTATTCTTTCTTAGTTTTTGTTTTCTTTTACTGCTGTTAGTGCTGTGTCAATAACCTTCCATTTACTGAAATATGTAGATGGAGATGTTGTTACCTTATTCAGTAGTTCAAGGAGTCTGTCGGGTAAGGAAGGTATGCCATGCTCCAGGAATGCCTGAAATACAATGAAGATGTTGTTGGTTGCCATCAACACATATAATTTTATAAATAAAAAAAAACTTAAATGTTTCTCACTGTACATGCATGATGCATGCATTGTAGATATTGATCCAGAAAGCCAACTTCTGTTTGTAAGTCAGAGAACAGACTTCAACAGTGCAAAGCATATTAATCAACACCCTGAAATGAACAAGTGAATTTAGTGAGCTCCTAAATGGTTATACAGGAAAGTCAAAGAGGTAATGATATCCACGGACTAATATCTAGTTACCTATCATTATATCATTACAATATACTTCTTTTCTTTTTTATTCTATCTTGCAGACAATAAGCTGCAGGTTATTGGAAGCTATAGAGTTGGGCATCCAAACTACCTTATCTTTTAATTGTATCTGCAACTTACAAGTAACACACACACACATATATATTGCTATGAAATGCCTCCAGAGTCTGAGACATTAAGCATCAATGCATCTACTTGATAAAAGCAAATTGGTAATGAAGTGGTGTAAATTTCCATCCATCATCAATGCACTGACATATAATTGAGAAGCATGCAAGTTACGATAGTTTGGAATTGGTATTACTAGCTGGGAATGCAGCCTATGTAACTTGCCTCAGTCTTTCTATTTCCGAATGGCATGATGAGATACGGCTCATGTCTAGTGAGCTCCGCGTCATTTGGACCTGCTTCTTACATGAACCAGATTCGTATGTTGTGCCATCAACCTCTTGTACCGTATCATAAGGATTGAGTAAATGTGCTGTAAACTTTGAAGATGATATAGGTATTTTGTGGTAGAATGATGTTCTGGATGATAAGCTTTTCGAACTCATGCAAGAAATGCTGAGCTTTCTTGTGTTGTTCGATGTGCAATCAAGCTGACTTGATTTCCGGTTCAATTTGTGGTAGATGCCGATCAAAGTTCTGACCAATATCTCTGCGAGTTTGTTTGGATTGACAGGACTTATTTCTTTTGTTGGAGAGTTGAGGCCTTTGTTTGATTCATTGCATTCTACGTTCTCTATTTCCTCATCTGTTAAGCACAAGCATTAGTCAGGTTATTGTAGGAATACAACTTGATATCATAGTACAGAAGAAACGTGCATATTCAACTGAAGAAACCAATCATGAGAAGATGTGGAAATCTGACTCTTAAAGAAACACTAAAACATGTTCTGCGGAATCAAAAAATCAAATGACTTTTCTTTTTTCTTTTTTTCTTTTTTTGCTGTTCAGAATGAGTTTGATATCTTGACTCAAGAATTTTAGCATTCATTTTGGAGGATAAGAAAAACCTGCTTTTGGTAATTGGGTTACATGTTCGACCTCCGCAATTTTTTTGTGGCTTCCCGGACCACGTAGAAGGCTACTTGGTTGTCCTTGTTGCCAAGAACTACTTCGTTGATGCTGGCAAATGTGCCATTCTTTCTTCTGCTCATGACTTTGCTGTACACAGCGTTTCAATTCTTCCAGCCTTCTCTCTAGAGAGATTATTTCTTCTTCTAGCATTGCTAGTTCGACGAGAAGTGACTGCACCTGCTTCAAATGAAAGCGTTTAAAAGTTCATTCAGGAGGCATATACAAGATACTTGTGCAAGTTTGTTAGCTTGGCCATAAGTCCACGATTTGAATTGGGTTCATGTTTTGAGTTGGCACCTTATGAGGAATCTTTGAGCATAGACATGAATGGCAGAAGCGTTGGCCGTGCAGTGCACACTGTAAGATCTGGTTGAGCTTCTCTTCCTTATCAAGTTCCTCCTGCAACTCGGCAACCTGCAGCTGTGGAGAGTTTGGTAACATCCAATTTTTTTCATTAACTTTTGCTCGAGAGATTTCAAATTACACCCAAAGTTGAGGCCACCTACCTCTTCTTCCAGATCCTCCCTCCTCTGAATCTGATTACTCCCATCACCGTCCATGAGGAAATGTATAAACTTCATCGGGTTGTGCAGGAGGGTGGAGCTTATTATACGGTGTCAGAGGACAGGAACGTGGGGAGGTGGCGCTGCAAAGAGGTAGAGGTGAGTTCATTTAAGCTATTCGGTGCACAAATAAGAAAAAAGTTCCAGCCTGCGCAGCTCGGCACCATGGAAGACCCTCAAATGCATATGAAGGGCAAGCAGCACGGGGGAGAGAGGTTGCATTAAATGACCGTGGCGAGGTGGCTCCTGGAGCTGGCTGCTGCAACTCCATAATCCGATCTTGTACGTAAGCTACCTAAAAGATGTGTGCACGGGAACGAGCATCCCATGATCGACTTAATAACACCTTAATACGCGATTGAAATCGCCGGTCGCTGGATCAATCTGGTGTTCGAAGTCGACGATCTAAACTGCACCGTCGGCTGATGCATTAAACAGCACTGTTTTCTTTGGGGACCTTTACTTCGGCAAACAAGCGGTGGAAACGGGATTCATGTTTTTGTTTTCTGAGGTTTGATGTGCTCAAGTCACACACATGATCAACTGTGCTTTACCGACTGGTAGGTGTCAAATATATATATACACTCCGACGGCACCCCATTGATGAACACGATGAACGAGGACGGCTTTGACATATTCTTATTTATGTAGTAAAGCTTTGGAATTTGCAATTGCTTTGCTGGTTCATGTTCATGTCATTTCACAGTAGAAGATTCAACCACAAAATCCACAGAATGGACAAAAGAGAGTGAATGAACATCATCTGGTAATAAGTAATAACTGAATAGAAACTGACTGATTCAAAATCACATCGAGCTATAATACCTTTGACTACACAAAATTACACTTATAGACACGAGGGTATGTAGGGAGCCCCAAAAATTGTGTCAAAACACGGACACTTCATGGTTTTGTTCATGATATATAACATTCTGGAATCGCCAATGGCTCGTGCCCAAATTAAGCCAATATCTATTGACTGTCTGCATTCAGATGCTCCTCTCTTGGTTGTCAGCGGAGGCAACTGCTTCAAGTTTAATGGATAAGAATTTTGCACTCCATCCTCCCTCCTTGGAGGAAAAGAAGATAATCAACTACTGTCTATCCTCAGCGGCATTCAGCTTCTATTTGTTCATGCTGATCAACTGACGACATTTATGGTTTAGCTTCCGATGGTTCAAGTAGTGGACTTTTCTGAAAGTTGTTTCTCAGTTGCCCACAAGCTGCACTGGCATCAAGTCCTCGTGTTTGACGAACACTAACAGTAATCCTCTGTGCTTCTAGTGCTGCTGCAAAAGCTAATACCTGACAAATTCAAGACGATGAAGTTACAACATACAATGAATGCACCTTAGCTACCAACATTCAAGTTTCATATGATGGGAAGTACAAGCCATGAAAATGCAGCTTGATGTATAACCCATGAAAGAAAATTCAACATACAGCTTTTTTGTATGGCCTTCTGTATTCTGAACCTTCGATAGGATTGAATGGAATCAAATTCACATGATGACCACGGCCACATCCATGAAGCATCTCAGCCAATTCTTCTGCATGCTCCTTCTGATCATTTACCCCAGCTATTGCACAAAACAATCATATTATTAAATTTGCATTAAACTGTTTTGCACATATATTAGACAAATATAAACTTTAGTTCACATTTAGTACCTAAAAGTGTGTACTCAAAGGATACACGGCGACTGGTTTTACTAAAGTAATACTTGCAGTCATCGAGTAGTGCATCCATGGGGTAAGACTTAGCACTGGGAACAATCATTTCTCGGAGTTTCTGGTTAGGAGCATGTAAACTGAAACACAAACAATGGATACAAAATATTTCAGCAGTATTTCAAGATCTTTTTGAAGAATGCATTGTTTGAAAGATGGAGAAGAAAAAGAAAAAAAGAAACGATCAGCAGGCCAACAATGGAACAGAATGTTCACAAATATAGGTTACCCCTTTCAAAAAGCAATGACAATATCAGTTTCAAGAAAATGTCACAGTTTATAAAAGGCATGTTTGTTCATGATAATTAGACGACCTCAAGACAAATGAATTCACCCAATGATGCTTTGTACGCACATCAAGAAAACACCAAGATCCAATTCATACAAGTGTCACATACATATAACTCCCTCCAGCATTCCTAACGAGAAATACAACTTATAGAAGTTAGGCAAGGCAACTCCTGCCTATATTCAAGTGTGACTTGCAGATACCTAACGTCCTATAATAATAACATAATTTGGGCAATTGTTCACATCCATATTGCCACAGTATTCAGCTTAGGAAGTCCACATTGGAGGTCATCAATAGAATGATGAAAAGAACCACAGATCAACATAGCTAAATTAATCAAACTGTTAATTGTTGGCATTTATTGCTAAAAATTTTCTGGCATTTATGCCTAATTGCATTATCCAACTTACAACAGGAGAAAGAGTATTGCAATTGGCTAGAGGAAAGATTTCCTTAAAATAACTTTTTTAAGAAAGAAGTCTTTAAGTTTCATCAATTGGCAGAAAAAACTATATATTCCTCAAAGAGTACTTGCCTGACAGCCAATGTGGATTGGAGCTTGTGAGATGCCAACATCTTAATTGTGTTTGGCACACCGACTGTGGATATTGTCATCATCCTTTGTCCAATCTGTACCTCCTAAATAAGGTGGAAACAGGAAACAAGTATGAGAAAACAACTTTAAAGACATTGCCTACAAGGACAAGAATACAAAATTGAAACATGATGCTTTTACTGCTTTGACACTTGAATCACAAGTTATTGAAGAAAGTGTAATTTCAAAGTATTCAAACCTTATTCAGGCATGTGTGTGCCTCCAAAACTGACTTTAGGTTCAGCATTGGTTCACCCATGCCCATGAACACCACGTTTGTTACCCTATGATTGAAGATCTCCTCAATAGCTAATACCTGCAAAGATAACTAGATGAGTGACCTAGCCCAATTCAAGGACTTGCATGAAGCATTTTCAAAAATTCACTAGGTCAAATATTACAATCCTAACCTGCTCGACAATCTCATGTGGCCGAAGGTTTCTCGAGTAACCACCTTTCCCAGTAGCACAAAACGAGCAGCGCAAAGGACATCCTACCTGCAATTTGGTTTCAAACTAAACTGGTTAGACAAAAAGAATCCCAGCGTTCTGCATCTACCAGAAATGAGCACAAAAAGTTTGATATAATCAGCAAGATTAATTAGCCGATAGTCATCTTTTTTCAGGGTGTTAGTGGATTATCACTCTGAAATAGGAAAATGAGTTGTAAAGGATCTTACCTGTGATGAAACACAAGCAGTGAGGCGAATGGAACCTTTATCACCCTTGACTGGTATCCCTACGGTTTCAATTATTCTGTTATCCTCCAACTTCAGAAGTATCTGAAAATTAAACAAATCTGGTACCTCAGAGGACATAGGATGGAAGGATAAAATGCATTAAGGGGCAGCCTAATTCTTAGTGAAGTAGAAGACAATTGCAACGGTAAAACCAGACAACAAGGGCGTCTACAACACAAATATGATTTTCATTTGTCTGATAAGTAATCAAAACCACGTATCAACAATGGATATAACCATAGGAATACCGACTGTATCAAAGGAAGAAACAAGGAAACGAAGATGAGGACGACTTCACGCTACCTTAACTGTGCCGTCGCTTGCAGAAGCGATATGATGAACGGGTGACCTCCCGACCGACCATCCAGATTTCCGCAGCTCTTCTCGAAATGCTTGAGGCACTGTTGCATGTCAATGTGCACAGAAAAGAATCAACCTTCCAAAGGATTACACATTCAAAAGAGGAAACAACAACGAATGCCCAACTACGGAAGTACTAACAGTGATTAAAGTCTTGGATTTCTTTCGCTTTGGTCTTGTACAGGAGATCGTGGAGCTGTTTCCCTCTGTAACTTTTCTGGAACAAGTGAAAGAAAAATTGGAACATTTAGCTCCTTGAGGCATAAGAACGAAGAAGAGTCGGGCGTTGCAGAGTTCCGCTTACCTCGCCCAAGTCCACGGCAAGCTGGCGGAGCTCCGGTTCGGACAGGCCGAGCAACACGCGAGCCGAGTCCACCTGGAGCGAACGCGCCGGCGGCGCAGCGGTGGTGGAGGCGACGACGACGCGCGAGCGAAGCGCGCGAGCGAGTGGCACTGAGCACGCATGCTGCAGCGCCGCCATGCTGCTGGGTTTAGGAATGAGTGGAATGACCAAGACAAGATTACGTGCCATCTTATTTAAATTTATTTATATATATTCTCGAGATATTTTATTAAGGCCATCAGTAAGCCTGTGCTGTTATTGGAGAGCCCAAAATCATTAATGGGCCTCCTGATAAGATCCAGAAGTTCCGGAGTCATCACGGGTGGTCTGATCTCTTTACTTGAGAGCAAAAAAAGAGTCCTCTTTTTCTTTATTTCATTTTTCCTTAAGTATTTTATCATTCTTTCATCCTAAAATAGAATGAAAATACGAAAATACCTAATAACTATATATTTTTATTTTTATCGTATATTTTTAAAATATAAATGCATATGTAAAAGGGTGTCGCACCCTTTTTATTTTTTTCAATATTTTTTCTATCATAATAACAAACAATGATTTAGGGAAGCACTAATGCCACTAAAAAATACTCGCTGCCACTCCAAGGAAAAATTAAGTGACCCATTTGACGTGAAGTGACAACATTTTATTATTAAAATAATAAAGGTACCTATTACTCCCATTAATATAGTTTAAAAAAATTGATAAACAATAGGTTTTCGTATAAAATTTTATGAGCACCAATATTTATCTAGAGCAGATTTTTTTACTAATTTGAATTACTAATTCATTAATATAAGGTTAAACACTTTATTTATATAAGCCCAAAACTTTATCCACTATTATTTTATAGTTAAACAAAAAATCTCATTTATTTCTATAGTCCGTAGAATTTAAAAGTAAACAACTCATAATATATTTTAAAAATAACAATAAAATTTGTTCGCTGTAATATATTACATGTTATCTTTCTATTATAATTCAATTCGAGATATCGGTGGGAGAAGACCTGAAATCTCAGGAATAGTGGGCATTTAAGCCAGTAGCTTCGCTGTCTCCTCAGCTAACTACCTATCTCCCCATTCCTTTAATCTCTGATATTTACTTTAACTTTGGGGGCGGCACATAGAAATCTCATGTTTTGATCTTGACTTTATTTATCTTTAATCACTGTGAAATTTTTTATTTAGGTTTCAACTGAACATTGACCTTTGTACGATAGGACTCGGCCAGTATAGGTGAATTGGTCAGAGTTTCGGTTATGATTAGGAGTGATTTGGTCTGACTAAGTCAGATCAATGAGTTTATGTTGAACCGGTCAGACATATTTACACGTTCAAATCGAATACATTATTTTTTGTTGAAATCTACTCATAAATCAAGAAGTATATTATGTGTTATTTTATTTTTAAAAGGTAGAAGATAAAGTTTTGGGCATATATAAATAAAGGGTTTGAGACTTATATTGATGAATTAGTAATTTCAAATTTTAAGTTTGAAATTTCAATTTAGTCAAAAAAATCTGCTCTGAATAAACACTGGTGCTCGTAATTTTTTATACGAAAACATATTATTTATTAATTTTATAACTATATTAATAGAAGTAATGGATATCTTTATTGTTTTAATAATAAAATGTTGTCACTTGTACTCGACACACATCAAATGAAAAGGGCGAATGGGTCGCATAATTTTTGTTGGAGTGGCAGTAAGCTTTTTGAAGTGGCATTAGTGTTTCCTTTAATTAATCATAATAAAAATTTTATTCAATTACTTAACAAATAATAACTCTTTGTCATTTTAGAAATGTTTTGAAGGGATGCTGAACACTTTTACCCATATATTTTAGAGTAACAATAATACAATAATGATGCCATAACGATGCCCTCGACCTTTTGAACATTATCTTTAATATAATCATTTTATATAATTTTATGCTGTAAAAATTACTTTTTAATTCTAACTACTACACACGTAAAGTGCGTGAGGTCACTCACATAACTTATTCAAACATAGAAAATTATGTAGTTTATAGATGAATCTAATAAGTAATCAGAGCATGTTCACATATAAATTATTACACCGCCAAAAAGATGATAAAACGAGGTAAAAATATTGATACATTTCTAACACTCGCGAAGGGGAAATATATGGCTTTGGATGTCGATGATCGGCCTCTCTGTTTGCAGAACTCTTGCTCTTCTCCGCTGCCACCTGTTTGATTTAGTGAAGCTGAAGCTTTGGCCGCTCGATTTCACTCAGGGTGAGTTTGGGAGAGCTGTGGGAAACTTGCTTTTCGAAAAAAGATGACCTTTTTTCCATCTGATGTTTGGTGAAAATTCTGTCAAAATTTTCTACATGCCACAGCCATTTTTTTGCTTTTTGCCATGTCGCCTCTCCTTTGGGCCACAGCAAGCTTTTTCTCACAATTGCTGAAAATTCTATTCTTGCTTTTTGTCAAAATTTTCTACATGCCACAGCCATTTTTTTGCTTTTTGCCATGTCACCTCTCCTTTGGGCCAAAGCAAGCTTTTTCCCACAATTGCTTTTCTAAACAGGTGTCCCAAACGTACCCTCAATCTGATTGTTTCTGGTGATGTCACATGTTCCATGGTTGGCCTGTACCTGCTTTCTGTATATAGGCACTGAAGTGCCACCAAAACAGCTCTGGCAGATCTGGAAAGTGAGTACTTACTGCACTCCCCCAATCTGGAGATCTAGGATGCACAAGATCTTTCGCTTGCTTGTGAGATGAGGCCTCCCCCACTCCACCAGATTGTGGCCGACAGTTAAGAGCGACTCCAAAGCAATGCATATTCTTCTTGGCAATCAAACGGCCTTCAAAATGTATAGATGACTTAGTGCCATTCCCATTTATTCAGTGCAATGAATAATTGCCTATACATAAAATAAATTTATCCCTACTATGCTTATGGTAAACTATGTCTATGCTTACGAGAACAAAAGCAGAAAAGAATAATAAATTATATCCAAAATAAGAGAACAAATTAGCACAATCTGCATGCGTCCTGGAATCATTTTTGGAGGAGATATTAAACCATTGAATAGCTGAAGAATGATTGACACTCTGACTAAGTAGAATTTATTGTTTATCGAGCTAACTAAAGAATGATTGGCACTCTAATTAACTAGACTTTATTGTTTATTTCATGCAAAACCAAAGTGTCATCCAGAAGAACAAATATTCAACGGAGGACACCAATTCAGCTTTTAACATGCAAGAGAATTACCTGTTGCAAGGTATTACAGAGTAGCATATTATATGTTCTGGTTAGAAATCATTAACACCTTCATATTTTTCAAACAACAGTACAAAAAATCAGCATTTCCATGAGGCCATCAAAGAGAGACCATATTTTTGAAACAAAAGTACAAAAAATCAGCATTTCCAAGAGGCCATCAAAAAGTGCTTGTACATGGGTGAAGTGAGAAGGGGGCTCATATCAAGTGTTATTTTTTAAGGGTCATCGAGGGACAATGTTCAAAGAGATCCGACAATCCAAATGTGGAGAGAGAAAGAGAAACAACTGGAGTTATTCGGAGGAGAACAAAGCAGAAGATACCAAGCCGGACAACAAGTCAGGCAGCACCTTTTCTCTCTCTCCTCCATCCATTAACTCCTTCCACCTCACAACAGATGATCGACCGATAAGTGAACTCTTTGAGAAAACCCTCTCTATCCTCTCTCATTGTAATCACAGCCCCAATCATGACAACAAAGAAACAAGAAAAAGGAAAAAATGGAAATGGAAATGAAATTTATGCCGGCAGCAGCCTCAGCAACAAAACCATTAAAAGCGACAAAGCAAAGAGAGTTCAAAGAATTAAGTATTTAACATCGGAGCCTCATGATCATCATGTGAGGTTTAAGTCATATTAGGGTATTGTATGTAGGCCAGAGCCCAATCAGTTGTCTTCTCACTAAAAGATTGATGATATGAAGCTGGCTGCCTTATTAATCAAAATAAAATAAATTAGTTAGATTGTTTTTTGTTCAACTTGACCCAACCAATGACTTTGAAATAGTAGTGAAAAGAATAAGCACAATTTGATATTATATTAAATAAAACATAAAGTGTCTTAAATGAATGACGATTGTCAATTATTTTCAAATATTTATGGTTCATTTATGTTCTGGTTCAACGGCAATCAAAGCAAGTACATGGAGAAAAAGCGAAGGGGGCTCATATCAAGTATTATTTTTTAAGGGTCAATGAGGGAGAACGTTCAAAGAGATCCAACTTTCCAAATGTGGAGAGACAGACAAAGAGATGTGGGGAATACCGTGAAGGGGCTCAGATCAAGTGTTATTTTTTAAGGGTCATTGAGGAAGAATGTTCAAATGGAACCGATCGTCCAAATGTGGAGAGAGAGACAAAGGGAGGCAAATGCACTTATTCAGAGGAGAACAAAGAGGAAGATACCAAGCCGGCCAAAGAGTCCGGCGGCACCTTTTCTTTTTCTCCCCTCCATTCATCACCCCCATCCTTCCAGCTCTCGACAAATGATCGATGGATAAGTGAACTCTTCAAGAAAACCCTCTCCATCCTCTCCTTATTATCACTGCCCCAATCATGAAAACAAAGAAATCAAGAAAAAGGAGAGAAAAACGGAAATGGCCACAACAAAAACCAAAAAAAAGGACCCAAGCATAGAGAGCTCAGAAATTGAAGTATTCAGCAAAGCAGGCGTGATTATCAGGAAACCTGCTCGACAATCTTATGTGGGAAATAATTTCTGAGTACCCAGTAGCAGAAATTGAACACCCCAAAGGGCATCCTATCTGCAATTCAGTGACAAAATAAACTTGCAAGACAAAAAAATTACGTTCTACATTTATTACAGATAATTGCAAAGAAGGTTGAAATATTCAGCATATTGAATTAGTTATCATTCTGATCGTACTGTGATGAAACACAAGCAGCGAGGCGAATGGAACCTTTATCACCCTTGACTGCTATCCCTACAGTTTCAATAATTATGCTATCCTCCAACTTTAGAAGTATCTGCGAATTAAGAAAATCCTGCACCTCAGAAGACATAGGATGGAAGGATAGAATGCACTAAGCCGCTTTTTTTATTCCTAGAGAACTGGATGGAAATTGAAACTTCCCCTGTGCGTTCCCAATTTTAAATGACATGGTTTTGTCTATTGCAATGTTAAAACCAAACAACATCGGCGTTGAGTACCGCACAAATACGACTTTCATTTGTCTGATAAGTAATCAAAACTACGTATCAACAACGGACATAGCCGTAGGAAAACCCAACGTATCAAAGGAAGAAACAAGGAAAACAAAAAAAAAAAGAGGAGTTCCTGTTACCTTAACTGTGCCGTCGCTTGCAGAAGGCGGCATGACGAACGGGCGACCACCCGGCTGTCCTACCAGATTTCCGCAACTCGTCTCGAGATTTTTTAGGACTGTCGCATGTCAATATGCGCAGCCTTGATCTTGCACGGGAGATCGTGGAGCTGCTTCCTCTGTAACTTTTCTAACAATAAGTGAGGAAAAAGAAGTAACTTTTAGCCCCTTGAGGCATAAGAACGAACAAGAAGCGTTGCCGAGTTCCCTTTACTTCGCCGAGGTACACGGCGATCCGGTGGAGCTCCAGTTCGGGCAGACCGAGCGACACGCCAACGGGGACCGCATCGAGCCAACGCGCCGTCGGCGCGTCGGCGCTGGAGGCGAAGTCGATCCGCGAGTGGCACGGAGCACGTTGCCGCAGCGCCGCCATGTCGCTGTGGTTTAGGAACGAGTGGAATGACGAAACGCGGTTAGGTATTGCTTGTAGGCCACCAATAGGCCTGGGTTATTCTTAAGGGCCCAAAAAGATTAATGGGCCTCTTGTAGACACAAAAGTGCATGGAGCCATGGGCCCATGGCGTCTTCAATGTTGAATTAATGCCAAAATTGTTAATAATGCTGCTTTAAAAATAATTGTTATAATTTATTGCAGATGTGGTCATTTTTGCCACTAAACTTACTAGTGTGTGTATATATATATATAATGTGTTTGCAAACTATTATATAATTTAACTTTACGATTTTTCACTAAAAGATTAAACTTTATATTGTTTTGGTCACTCAGAAGTATCTTTTATGCGGTCAATTTAGAATTTGGCAAGAATCAGGCATTTTAATTATATAAATTATTATATCGCCTAAAAAAAGATTGAGAAATACAACAAAAGCTGTACAACAAGTGGTACATATTGATAACTTTCTAATACATAACCGGCCTGTTCCCTGTTCAATTTGCCCGCTGGGGGCGCAAAGGGGAAGCAGATGGCTTCATATGACCAGCTTTTCCGTTTGCAACAACTTCTGAGCTTCTCCGCTGCGACCTGTTTGAATTGCTGAAGCTTTGGCCGCTCGACTTCCGCTCAATCTGATTGTTTCTGTTGATATCCTTGGCATCCTGCAGCTGTTCCAGTGCAGAAACCACCTGCTCCATGCTCGGCCTGTACCTGCTTTCTGTTGATAGGCATTGAAGCGCCAGTAAAGCAGCTTTTGGCGCTCCGGAAAAGGAGTACTGCCCCTCCAACCTGGGATCCAGTATCCTCCAGATCTTTCGCTTGCTTGTGAGGTGAGGCCTTGCCCAGTCCACCAGATTGTGCTCTCCGGTCGGGCGGTTCTTGTCCAATGCGCGGCGGCCGGATAACAGTTCTAAAAGAACAACTCCAAAACTATACACATCGCTCTTTGGAGTCAAATGACCTTCAAAATGTATGGATGATTAAGTGAGTGCATTAATATATGGTGTATACTTGTATACACATGTTAATCAATTTATGCTTCCTATGCATATGGTAAACTATGCCTGTGCCTACAAGATCCTAAGCAGCTAAGGACAAATTGCATTTTGCTAAATGAAGAAAACAAATTATGGAGTAATATATATTTGAATTCTAAACTTACTATCTGCATGAGTAACGGAATCTTTTAGGAAAAAGTATGGAAATGTCAAACCATTTAGTAGCTAAAAAATGATTGGCACCATCTATCGAGTAGAACTTCATTGTTTATTCAAGTAAAACTGCATCCAGAAGGCCAAATATACAAAGTAGGATGCAGCTGTTAACATGAAAGCAGATTACCTGTTGCAAGGTATTCAGGAGCAGCATATCCATATGTTCCCATGACTCTTGTAGAGACATGGCTTTTGTCACCAGTTGGACCATCTTTTGCTAATCCAAAATCAGAAAGTTTTGCATTGTAGTTCTGTCATGCAATGGAAAGATTAATACTGAAAGTGAAATGTAATATCAGGATGAAGCAGCAGCATTCATGATTGAAAGATGACATTACACGTACCGTATCGAGAAGCACATTAGAGGTTTTAAAATCACGATATATGACTTTTGCCTTGTCACTGTGAAGAAATGCAAGGCCTTTTGCTGCTCCCAGAGCAACTTTCATACGGAGGTTCCATGAGAGAGGTTGAATGTACGAACCTCCTGCGTTAACATAGAACATGTAGATAAGTAAAACACCAAAATAACCAAATAAGTCAGTAATTAATTAGAAACATGTAGCTTCCCCGTTTAGACACTTACTCCTGAAGAGATGATTCTCCAAGCTGCCGCGAGGCATAAATTCATAGACGAGAAGACGCTGCTCGTCTTCCAGGCAGTATCCGATAAGCTTTACAAGGTTAGGATGAGACAACTGACCCAGGTAATTCACCTCTGCCTACAAAGTTTAGAAGTATTTCTTCATTTATGAGAAAGAAAAGAAACACAAAGTTATATGACAGATGACATGTTACAAAGGGAACAATTACACTTCCAATGCACAGATATTACCATAAAGCTAACAAGTGAAACTGGAAAATGTATTTTGAGAAGACTATAACGAATGATACTCACCAACCATTCTCTGTGTCCTTGATGTCCTTCCTGGTTGAGTTTCTTCACGGCAATGACCATGCCTGTACCTGGTTTCGCCGCAGCAAAAGTATGCTCATCAATCCATCCTTTGAAGACTGAGCCAAAGCCACCCTCTCCCAAGACACTATCTGGTCGGAAGTTCCTTGTAGACGTTTTCAGATCATTGAAGGTAAAGCTCCTCACATTGGTTGACTGCAGGATCTCACCCTCAGTTCGAGGGGTCTGAGGCACAGAAGCTGAAGACACCCTGCTGCTCCCGCTCGACGCATTTCTAGCCTTGCTACTAAATTTAGAATTCGCCCCTAGGCAGCCGAACAGAAAATCTTCTAGCAAATCAGATTGATGATACATCACAAGTAACATTACGAAATAGCTCAAATTGAAGGAAGTGGTTATCCTCATAAATCAAATCAAACTCATGATCCTTGTCTATTATGGGAATCAACTGCACTACCAGATCATCCGAAAGCAAAGAGTTCTCATATTATCATATTATAAACAGAAACATCTAGCCAAAGAGATATTAAGGCAAGCTGAGAGAAAACACACAAAAAAGGAAAAAAAACAGCAGTCATTTTATGACAATCCTGTCACATAATATGCGTATACAAAACTTGAATGGGCACTCCGGATTCTACAATCGTTCCACATCGACTTCCAGAAAAAGGAAACTGTTTGGAAAGTATATTTATGTAGCCCAATTAGGTCCCATTCAACTGACTCCCCAATTCAGAAAGAAAGAATTAACAGTCCGCATTTACTATGGTACTGCGACCAGCAACAAAACATCTTTGTTTGGGTGGTACCAAAACGGAAGCCAACAAAGTTTAGTTCCTCCAAAAGAACACACCGCATCAAGGTAGAACCAACTGTTACGCAGAGCATCTAAACCAGAAGCCGCGAAACAAAAAAAAAAAAGAAAAAGAATCAAAGATGTCCGTCTTTTTACAACCTCATAGGTTTCCATAGAGCAATCCCTAAAGCTGCTAACTTTTTTACAGGGTGAGATCCCAAGGAAGAAAGAAGAACGGCAAAGAAGCCAACTATATATAGCTACCTGATCCGAAGACGCCTTGGGAGGCGCTCTCGGCATTCACCTGCGCGCCCCAGCAATTCCCCATCAATCACCGGAGATTCTCCTCCCCGTCTTCGGGCTCAGTTCTCCCCCGCCGCTGACGATGGACGGCGACCTCAAGTGTTACGCGCCCAAAAAAACGAGCTTTCAACTGCAGAACCAACACCTGCGAGCTGCCGATGCGAACAGTGGACTCCACAGTGGCAGCCGATGCCTTGTAGCCAAAAACCAGCTCGGAAACGATAAGGCAAGGATGGATGAGGAGAGAAAGAGAAGAGGATGAGCAAATGAATAATTGAGAGAGGTGCAAAGGTGGCCCCTTTCTAGTTCTGTCTCCTCTGCGTAGCGCTTTGCTTCGTTTTGCTTTTACTTTGTTGATTGCTCTGTCTACTCTTTGGGCTGTGACTTGTATCCCCCTCTTCGCGAAGGTTGACTCCCTCCGGAGTGAGATGAATTGCAATAATAAGGTGGTCGGCTGTGTGGCTGGTGGAGGCCATTAGAACAAGGAGTTTGGTCATTGTCCTTCTATTATTTTATTATTTCTAGTAGTTGTTTTTCTCTCCTTTTCTTTGTTAAATTCCCATAAAAGGGTAATATCTATTTTATCCTTTTTTCATATTTATGGACCTGCTTTTGTAATTTAAAAAAAAAGTAAGTATTAAATCTTGGCGCAATGATTAATAGGATTGTGAAGTCTATCCGTGCTAATAATTTCGGGATCCACCTTTATATCATCTCCAATTCTCAATTAATCACGTGCTAATTATTTTGAAAAAAATAAGTATTACTCCATTCGATGAATAAATTACTTTAAATTCATTTTTATAAGTACATTTATTGCTAATGGCTGGTTGCTTAAATCGAATAGTAAGATTGAATTAGTTGACAGACGAAGAGTTGCTGGTCCTCAAGTTTGAGCCATATAGTCTAATCTATATCCTAGAAAATTATAAAACTAATACTCTATGCCAATATTTCTTAATATATATATATATATATATATTTGTACTTCATGTTAATATTATAACATGAAAAGTTTAGTTATGTCTTATGCTCTAAGAAATGAAGAAAACTAAAGCAATCTATTTATCTAAAGGGAGAGAATACTTAATATTTTTCCTTTTTCATGTGTATGGTTACACTATTCAATTTTATTAAGATTTAATAGGGGGAGGATGCCCACCCACCCCCCGCCCCCTTGTTGGTATCGTCCGATGTCAAATGGACGGCAGATGGTCCGGTTCAAAGAGAAATATTGTCGGGTCATCGTTGATTCATTAGGATTGGGTATCCGGTTCAAAAACTTTCTTTCTTTCTCCTTTTTGTACCCCTATCGACGATTGGATGCCTCCGCCCGTCGTCACTATGCTCGTAGGAGAGCGGCGGTCTGCTTGCTACCACCACTCCGGTCGTTGTTACGCCGTTCATAAAGGGTTGCCACCCATTTGAAACTTCGTTGGGGCAGCAAGGTCCTACAGACGATGGCGAGATCTGACCAGCGGTGAGAAATGGGGATCAACAATCAAGACAAGGCAGGCTGCAGCGAGGTCCGAGAAAAGGAGGGCTACGACATGGCAAAGAAGAGGAGAGCTATGGCGAGATCGGGCGAGGAGTGTTGGAGGGTGTCTAGGGCAGATCCTCCCCTCCTCCTTCGAGGTCTGATCAGATGCGGGGCTACAATGAGGAGGGAAGATAAGAACAGGCTACGACAAGCTCGATCGAGGAGGGCAGAGCAGAGTGAGCTGTGCCAGCGAGCTTCGTGTGGGCGAGCTATGGTGAGCTTCGTGTGGGCGAGCTATGGCGAGCTCAGAACGGGCAATCCCGAGCGCACTGCGATGAGCTCTAGGCGAGCTTTCGTGCTACAGTGAGGTCGGGGCGGATGATCATGAGTGGGACCGGCAAGCTCGGGTGATCGCGGACGACAATCGTGAGTGGGTGTGGTGAGCTTTGGGGGATGAAGATGAGCCTTGAAAACACTGATTTATTTTGTCAAGTCTATACCTAGCCAAAGTCATCTCAACCATGCCATTTGGATTTGTCGTCCATTTGACATCGGACGATATTGCAATTAAGAGGAGCATCTTCCCTAGAGGACGGTTATTAACGCATTATTATTGATATTCGTGCGTAAAAAAGAAAAAAATAAATTAGTTTGTCCAATTGTGTAACATTCCCCACTAGTGTGTGATATTATCCGCTCTGGGCCTCGGCCCGCACGATTTTCTCAAAACACGTCACCTAGTATCAGAGTAGCGCAGCGGCTCACCTCTATACTCAGCGTGATACTGTCCGCTCTGCCCCTCCTTAGGCTCACGATTTTTTAACGCGTCACACCTAATGAATGAAATATCACCATATATACACAGCATCTCTTCTGTGACATGCATGTGGGACTAATCCAAGGCATGCCTCATGCACAAAAAAAAAGATGCATGAGGCATGCATTCGATTAGTCCCACATGCATAAGTCACGGGAGAGATGCTAGGTATATATATGGGAGCATGATCTTGACTTGGTAGGACGCGTTTTGGTAAAATCGTGTGGGCTTAGGTCCAAAGCGGACAATATCCTACGTAAGTGTAAGGGTGTTACATATGGTATCAGAGCCACTCCGCGTAAGCCTCTGTGTATAATGGAGTGCGATCACTCAACGAGGACGTTGAGTCCCCTAATAGGGGAAGGATGCATGAGGCATGTCTTCGATTAGTCCCACATGCATAAGTCATATGAGAGATGCTGATATATATATGAGAGCATGACCTTGGCTTGGTAGGTCATGTTTTGATAAAATCGTGCGGGCTTAGGTTTAAAGCGGATAATATTCTATGCAATTGCAAGGGTGTTACAAATTGACTATTTTTTGTCTCATTTTCATTATATGTTAAAAATTAATATAGAATTAAATCAAAAGGACTAAAAAATAATTAATCATCATACGTTTATCTTGGAATTTAAATTTTTAATACATTCTCTAGCAGGAAATTTTCCAATGGCTATTTATTGCTTGCATCGCCTACTTATAGATAGAAGACGACTAATTATTGGGACGTGTGTTGTGTGTTGCACGCATTTACCTCCACTAGAAATAAAAATAAATCAAGTGCACATGCAAGTTTAATTAAATTAATTAAGCCTCACAATAATTCCAGACTTGGGGCCGCAGCAAATGGACTGTGTCCATTGGTTGCCTCTTCGGACTGCTAAGTGCATTGCTGCATGTGCTTTTAATTACGACGCATGATTAATTATTTGCATTAGTCATGGAAGTACATATAAATAAATCTAATTATATATTTAAGCATTATATGGGACCTCAACGTTTTTTTTGGAGTTAGTAAAATCTCATCAATATATTTAAGCATGTGCTTTTAATTACGAATCCGCTCATCCTTGGGGAGGTGTAGAGAGAATCCCCTACGGGGCTGGGCTTCCCCTTCGAAACTTATACGATCTGTTTTATATTTTGTATTAGAGTTTTTAATTTAGTTATTTTGCATCTTTATAATCGTTAATATTTTATATAATAAAAAAAGTCGTCGTCTAAGGACGTAGCCCAATTTAGAATGACCCGCATAAATTTCGTGTATTCTTCTTTGTTTGCGCAATCTCTCTTTCTCTTTTCGTAATAGATAAAATTATATATATAATTAATAGAGGTGTAACATCTATTAGGTGAAATTTGGTGCAAGATCCTAATATGACACTTCATTTTGAATCAATGGTTGAGATTATTTAATTTTTTTTCTCCCTCTCTACTCTCTCGTGCTCTCTCTCTCTTTCCTCTGATTGTTGCCACCGTCATCTCCCCTCTGATCGTGCGTCGCCTTCGCTTCTTCTCCAATCATCACTGCCATGACCTCACGTCACTACGAGTGGCCGTTGATCTCTCATATGTTTTCGCCATCATCACTGATCTCCCATCTATTGTCGTTGTCGCCAACGATCTATCACGTGTTGCCGCAGCAGTAGTCTAATCATCTCTCCATTCCTCCGATCGTCTCTCTCTCTCTCTCTCTCTCTCTCTCCGTCCTCTCCTCCTCCTCATCCTTTATGCCCCCGATCCATCGTGTTGTGTCGTCGTCCTTGATCTATGTCATCATCCGTGATTTGCGCCACCCCCGTCCCGATCCACCGCCCATTGTGTCATCACCCTCAATTTGCACCGCCCCTATCCTCGATTCGTCATCCACCACCCATGAGGGGAAGAGACAAAGGGGAGATCTCCAATACCCTAACATGAGAGATGTAATATGAGCCATTAATTGGATCTAATGGCTAGTGCAAACGTTAATGTTTTTCACCCAAGAGGTGTTAGACAAAATTCACTACAAGAAAAATGGTGTTTTCCAACGGACAAAATCATCGGAAAATCATAAGAATCCATTGAAAATAGAGGTTTTCGATGGATTTATCGACAGAATCGATCGGACGAAAAAGGTGGAGTCACAAACGGACCGGCAGTTGCGACCGTCGAAACGTTCCGGTGGTTGTGACTGTCGAGACATTCCGACGGTCGTGACCGTCGATACGTTCCGACGATTGCTGATCATCGATATGTTTTGACGGTTGCAACTAGATCAGGCCTCCAGGCGGCCGATCTGGACTGGCCGATTTGGCCGGCTACGGCCAGATCAAGCTGCCAGACAGTCGATCTGCCCGGACTGGCTGTCGAACTGGCTAGCTGCAGCCGGACCGGCCGTCTATCATTAGGGCGGAAGTTGTCGTGCCGGTCGCGACAAGTGAGGGAGAGAGAGGAGAGAGGGAAAGAGGTTAAAAGAGGAGAGAGAGAAGGTAATATATAGAGGGAAAAGGGAAAAAATAGTGGGAGAGGGGGAAATGAAGAAACAATAGCGAGGAAATTATTTTTTAATTACCAACGGTCAAGACCATCGGAACTTGCGACGGATCTTGGGTCGTCGGAAGTTCTGACGGTCCTAACTGTCGAATATATATATATATATATATTATGATTTATAAGATTATAATATTTAATTATTATTATGATTCGGTCCAGACCGTCTCAACTTGTGATAATTATAATAATAAAATAATATATATTATGATATATAAGAAAATTCTGACATTCTAAATTGTCGATAATTAAAATATATATCATATTATATATTATTATAATATTTAATTAATTTTATAATTACTGACGGTTTAGAATGTCGAAACTATCGATGATCCAATCCGTCGATAATTAAATAAATAAAATATATATCATATTACATATTATGATATATATGATTATAATATTTAATTACTTTTACAATTACCGACAGTCCAGATCGTCTAAACTTCTGACGATGGGAACTGTCGGTAACTCTAATAATAAAATACAAATTAGTTAAATATTATATAATATTTAATTACTTTTATTATCGACGGATGCGACCGTCAGAACTTCCGACGGATAGGCATCCTTCGAAAATATCGACGTCCTGAACTGTCAAAAAGTTAAAAAAATAATATAATTGTATTTCTTTTATTTTTAACGATCAAAATCGTCAAAAATTCTAACGGATGCCTATTCGTCACAAATTGTGAAGGAAATGTGACCGTGGGAAATTGCTAGTAGTGGTTGTGGTCGTTTGTGATTGATGCACAACCGGTTTGAAAAGATATTTATTTCGTGTACAACGAAAAAATGTTAACCAACTATGATAACCATTATGATTTGTGACGGTGAGAATTATGACAACTTTTCATTATACTATTCTGAATTAGAGTATTATATTTTTTGCACAAAATAGATACAAATGAAAACTGTTTCTAGAAAAAAAAAGAACAATATAATTTAGAAATAATTCCCATATTAATTTTCATTACAAAATTTCATCTTTTCTATTTTATTTCATGTATCACTTTAATTGATCCAAACGAGGTGATAATATTTTTAACAAGTGTCAAGAATTATAAAATCGTAAAATGAATAAGGAGGAATGCGAAAATTTGCATCCACTTCTACATTTTTTTAAAATCTTAAAAACCATCTTGGGAAAATAAATGTACATTGCATATTTCTTTAAGACCAAAATTTTTAATCAAAACTATGAACACATTTTAAAAGTTGTGCAGTATCTATTCTGCAGCAAAACTTAAAAAAAAGTAATACACTCACACAAAAATTAGACAAGATACTTGTTATAATAATTCTTATTAACATTAAAAAAAACTATTTGTCTACTTCCCTTAATTTATAAATGGAAAAAAATATTTACTTCATATTTCTGAAACGTGTATATATATATATATATATATATCAACTCCAAACTAAGATTAATATGTAATACCAAGTTTGTATGCACATGAAATGATGTAAAGAACTACAGTATTTACGGCGTGTATGGAGTTAATCCTCGTCGCCTTTGAACGGTTTCATAATCCGATTTTTCCACCACTTTCTGGAAAGGTCTATTTACGAAATATCATAAATATATAAATTAAGTCTAAACACCTTTTTGTCTTCAAAGTTACCAACTTGCCGTCTCTAGAATAAAAAAAAAGTTGTATCAAAATACAAACACCATTTTCTTCCTATTGAATTATTCCAAATTAAAGGGTATAATATTTGTGTAGCTTGTACATGGAGCCATTGCACGTTGATGATTAACAACATTAAATGGAGGCTAATGGCGACAAAAAAATTAGCATGTGAAAGAGAAAAGAATAGATCACGACAAATTTTTTTTTAGAAAAAATAAAAATAGATCAAAAGATTTGACATCTTTTTCTCCTACTTGTATTTTTGTGCTCAAATGTAGGCATCGACCATTCATAGTTGAGCAGGAGAAGATAGAGGGAGGCATGCAGTGGAAACAAGAAGAGTTGATCAAGTTTTATGTTTACACATGAAACTAGAGAACATGATGTGCACAGGATCATATATATCTCAGTGGGATTTGATTAGATTTGAAAAGCTCGTCGAATTCAAATTAAGGAAATGGTCCAAGGCTTTTTTCTTTCTTTATTAATGCCTATATCTTCTACCAGCCGACAAGTACCTTATTCTGCTATCAAACTTGATTGAGAATTATATGTTTTTTCTTCTGTATTACAGATAAGATATAATTAAGGGTTAGTACGATAAAATTAACATAAAGAACTGGGATGATAAGTAATAGTCAGAATTCTATATCCCTACAACGAATTTAACTTTAATTATTCTTCAAAAAAATTAATCCATAAAATTATTTATTTTCATATCATATTAGACCTAAGAGCAACCCTTTTACATATGCTAAGAAAACATAAGCAACTAATTGTTTTTTTCTATAAATTTTAATTCATGAGTTAATTTGAGGGGGAAAAGCCATGTATATCATGTCATCTATTTTGGTTTGTGAAATTAATAATTTTAGAGCTCCGGTCCCAGAATGAGATAGGAACAAATAAATTTTAATAAAAGCAGAGAGTTAAAAAAAAATTTAAGAACCAACTTGGTCTACCCGCTAGCTATCAATTCGCTGTCACGTACATAATCAAAAAAATTAAAAAAAGGCTGGTGGGGGGTAAAAAGAAAAAGATAACAATATAACATAATATCACATCTCATCTACATATGCACCACCGGCACGAGATTTGGCGGATCCGTGATCACAAAAGAAGGGCTGCATGTGTCCTCTTCAGCCCCCTGACCAAGAAGAAAAAAAAGGACTCGGAAAGAAAGGCAAGACGAAGAAATATATATAATGGGATCCTCCCCTCGTAAGGGGGAGGAACCCCCTCCATCCATTCATTCGCATTCGTCAGACGAAGATCTGATGGGCGTCGATGATGAGCGCGGTTTAAGAGTAAAAAATTATTCGAACTGATCGAAGTTGAACCACGGTCATCTCCCTCACCCTCTCCCTCTCTCTTCTCCCTCCCTCTCTCGCTCTCGGCTCTCCCTCTCGTCCGGCGTCCTCTCACTCTCCCTCTCTCGCCCGGCGTTCCCTCTCCCTATCTCGCTCGGCGTCTCCCCTCCCTCTCTCTCTCTCGTCCGACGTCGACGGCCAGATCTGGCCGCTCGGCGGCCGGACTGTCTGGCCGCTGATCGGCCGCTCTGGGCAGCCGGATCTGGCCGCTCATAGCCAGATCGGCCGCCTTGGCGACCGAATATGACTACGGGTGGCCGAATATGGCCGCCCGACGGTCGGATATGGTGCGGGCGGCCGATCTGACGCGGGCGGTCGGATCTGGTTGCCCGGCGGCCGATTTGGCACGGGCGGTCAGATCTGTCATTGTGGCTGCCAAGAAATCGTCGATCACGTTGCCGTCCTTGTCGCGAATTCACGCTCGTCGTCGTCCTCACCGCATTATCGTCGTCCTCGCTGCATTATCGTCGTTCCTACCCCAAACGCCGATGAACGCCACAAATTGCAGTCGAGGAACGGACCACAAGACAACGCAGATAGCACAATCCGCCGACGACCTCATCCCCGGCGAACGACCTCGTCAGCGCCGACCCCCTCTCTTCGATTTTTTCACCACGATCCGACGATTCTTTTGTCCTGAACCGCTCCTAAGCCACACGTTTACCACTGAACCGCGCTCATCCGATGGATGCACATGGGGGAGGAGGTTGGGGAGGACCCCATTAAATCTGTGCGTGTGTTTTCTTTGTTCTTGGTCAACGATCCAGAAAAAAGTCCACTCGCAAGATTGGCATGAGTAGTATCCTGACAAGTCAACACCCTGTGCGTGTTGTAATTGGATCAGCTAGTCCACTGCATGCATGCATGCGTTCATGCATACATGCAGACGAAAAGCCAAACTTGTAACTTTAGAGCAAAAAGAAAAGGTTTGACAGGAGTAGGAATTATGACCATTAACAACATGCTGCAATGCTGCATGCGTTTTTTCTTGTATGGATATTTGGACTGATTGATTAATGGATAATCTGCAAATGCATCATCCTTCAGAGTTTGATCAGGGGGGTTGCATGATGTCTGCTGTGAACATGAACATCATGAAGAAGCACCCAAGGAGGGAGTCCAGGGGAGCTGCATCAGAAATAAATTATGAGTGGATATTGCAGATGATTCATGCCTTAGTACTGTACTTACTGTAGACCCTCTAAAATTGTCGGTGTATTATGATGCAACCTTATTATGCTTCTCTTAGCATATGGTAGTCATATGTATGTATGTAGAAGACTGCTTATGCATTGTTGCACCTTGGTGCCCATTAAAAGATCACAAGGATTAAGGGAAAAAAAAAGAGTTCATATTATAATATTATTATATAGCTTCTTCCTCTTAAAGGATTGTTGCCTCAAAGCTACTCATGGATGCCATGTGGGTTTGCTGATATAGATACAAATAAAAAGGACAAATGTGGGGCTGTCTCTGCAATAGTGTGAGGTGATGACTGGTGCGTGTGTGAATGCTAACATTGGTCTCTACTGGAGACTCTTTCCTGTGACAGCCTTTCTTGTTTCTTTCTTTTTATTCTCATCAACACGAAATTAATGGCCCCTTCTCGAAGACCTTGCGGAAAAAAAAAATGGAGGGACTTCTAGTTGAACAGATAAGAGTAGACAAAAGAGAGCTCAAAAGTGCCAATAAATATGTGGGAGCCAGACAGACAGACACAGAAAGAGAGGTAGGTCACTACTGGATTGCATGCATCCTGGTAGGCGGGTATGCAGGTAATGAAAAATGACTTTGCATTTAAAACTTAAAAAATGTCCCATGTTGACACTTGACAAGGCTTGGAAATTTGCCTTCATCCTTCACCCACCTGCAGTTAGGCAAAGGCAGGCGACCCCGCTTTTGACTCTGTTCATCTCACCTCGTCATGAGGCCTCCCTTATATTTTCTGCCTACCGGAATATGTTATCATTGCTCTATGACACTGCAAACTGTGCCTAAATGTGCAGTAGATCTAGTTTTGGGTTCTTGTAAAAGAGTGTTCAACAGATCTAGTCACAAATTTATGTGGATGAACGGCCTTATGCATATACCATTTTGCTGTACATTTAACTCCTGTCATAAATTTCCTGGTAATGTTATTTATTAGTAATTATGTACCCTCACAGCTGAAAGCCTGGAACATAATATCATGTGCCAAGTATGATATAATTTATCAGACAAAAGGGGTGGGATCACAAGAAATTGGTTTCAAACAAATTATTCGGTGAGATATACTCTCAATCTGCCATTATCACATAGCAATTGCAACTTGTGATGCAGAAACCAATCGACATGACACAGGAGAAGCTAAGAATGATGAAATGAGCTTCCAATGAGATGACAAGGTGTTGTTTCTTTCCAATTCTTACACCCTGGCAATGAATTATTAGCCATCAACTACATTGATCGTCGCACTTAGGTTAGGCTGTGTTTAGAAACAAAATTATAATTTCTTTCAAATTCTTAGTGAATAGTTAAATTAAATGATTAATTCGGGATGTGTTTGGATAAAGTGAAACATATGTGATTGGATTAATTTTAATGAGTGTTTGAATAAAAAAATAATTATTATGAATATAAAATATAAATTTATTGATTATTATAAATAAAAGTATAAATTAAAAATTTTAATACAAAAATATTAAAAATATATTATTTTAATATAAAAATTATTTTAAAATTGATTTATTTAATAAAATATTTAAACTATTTAATACAATAAGTAATACATAATATTATATTAATCCTTTATTATTAATATTTTATATTTAATAAATAAATTAATTTAAATAAGAAAAGACAAAAAAGACAAAATGGAAAAAGAAAAAAGTTGAAAAGAAAAAAAAATGAAAGGTCAAATAAAAAAAGTGAAAAAAGGAGATGATTGAAATCGGGTCACGAGACCTGATTTCAAGGTAATGATGGTGACCTGACTTCACTTCGGAAATTGGGTCATCATGTTTTGGAGAATCTTATAGAATTGTCCATATTCGATTCATTCTTCGATACCAAATCACATCCCGAATTTGATGATCCTTGCCTATTAATTTGGGATCATTTACCATATAAAGAAAATAGTCAAAGAAAAGAAAAGATGATGATTCAAGCTAAGATTCACCATTTATTTTCATTGTTCAACTGTTTGACAATATGCAAACCAAAAGCTCTGCCCTCCATCTCAATCTATCGAAGGAGGAAAGTAGACAACTAAAAATTTTGATATTTCAAACTTTTCATAAGTAATTTAGAAAATGAAAAAAAAAGAATGAATCATCGGTGTGAACTTGAGTAAAGAGTAACTCTTTGCTTAGAGGTTGATAGAAGAATTAGGTCAAAAATTAGGATATATTCTAGGAAAATGAAACTTCCATGGAGGAGAAGCAAATGAAACGCTTTCATACAAATTCTCGTAGAATTGAGAATGAAGTTTTCATTCTGTACATGCTAGATAATAAATTAGTAACTATATCCAATCTCCAAAAAAGTTCTTAAATTCTTGATCAGTGGAGAAACAATATTCCCATTTTTAGATATCAAAGTGGATGATTGACTCATTCCATATTAGAAATAATCACAGAAAATCCTTTGATAATACAGATTCATATTTCTCAATAATATTCTATGATGGAGACAATTGGCCAAATCTCATGAAACCATTTCATAGAAGTTAATTGATATATTCTTTTTATAAAGCAAATCGACTTCGATTCTTGAATGATCCAAATCACTGTTGGTTCTATTGTAACAAAGCCTTGTTCTTTTGAAGATTTATCTCGTGTCTAGTACTACATGGTTCCACTTTGCAAGAACTTCGAATCATTCTCTTTAAGTTAATCCTCTTTAAGATAAATGATCTATTTACCCCGAAATGACCCGACCAAATAGAGAAATCCCAATTCAGTGGGCTTTCGATATAATATTCTAGGAGCTCAAACTATGTGGTTGAATAAATCCTCCTCTATCCGTTGTGGGTCGACGGTTCCTTCCCCTTCTTCAAACTCTGATCCATATTTTTCATATCTAATTATCTAATCAACGATAGAACAAGATTTTTTTTGCATCATATCTAATTGATTCCTTGGTTCGGACAGAAGAAGTAATGTGGCTCTATTATTATCAAACTAATTACAATCTTTTTCTGTCCGTAAATATGAAATTTAGACTCATGTGACAAGCCAAGGACCCGAAAGAATCACTAAAGAAATACCATATCTAGAGTCTCAGTCCAAAATTTAGATATAAATGGAGTTGTGATGCTGGAATCTTGGGTAAAAATTGACGATATTTTAATAGGTAAATTAACACCCCAGATCGAAAACTTCCTTTCCTCAATTTTAATCTTGATTCACACAAAAATTTATTTATTTTTTTAAATTTGGGAGGGGCCAAAACCCATGGGCACAAGCATCGGCTAATCTCATTTCTTAGATTTGATAGCGTATGAGTAGGCTTGACAAAATCCTTGTATGACTTCCTCTATTTCTAGATAAAAAGAAATACGACCAAGGGTGGTTCAAATGTATATACAACATGTTTCTTTGTTTACATTTCCTACTATTAGATAGTGCCCATAAATCTCATACATGAGTTTCTCTGGTATGAAATTAGCCACCTCAAATAGGTTCATTGCGCCAGCCTAGAATATGATTAAACTGACATGGGTGAGCTCCAAGTATAAAATGTGTTTATCAACTACCCTAAGTTAGAAGACTAAAATGATAGAAATTTTCTTTTTTATTTACAAGAATTTGGTTCAGGGTACAAATCCTCCTGCCCCTCTTCCGAATATCTCTTCCTTCTCTTTGGGATCGAACAATTTTATTAGCTGAATGGCAATTGGCACATACAATTCATCCAGTTGCTTCTCATGGGTTATCAAGTGATCGAAGCTAAAAAAGAAGACTGACAAGTATTTTTGCTCATTCTCATCATTGCAAAATCGTGTAAGATCCAATGTAGACAAACTTTCTATTCACTCGTGGGACTCGGTCAATCTAGAGGGGACTACCACGTCTCCTCTCTTCTTGAGAATCCTCTGTTGATGAGTGGTTATACAATGGTGGTCTTTGTGAGTTAATCATTCTACACTTCTTACTTGGTATTAGCCTCACCAATGAACCATAAACCAAAATAGAAGAGCTTGCCTCACCAATGAGTAAATATTTTGTAATAACCTCATTAGACCATATACTTAGTCCTTGGTATTATGAAGAGACATAGTTCGAGATAGAAAGAATCCAATTTTGAAAATAAACTGACGCTTGGTGAAGGTGAAGTTTGAAGATAGAACAATTTCTCTTTCTTTGGTTGAGTGTCATTTTTCCAATTATGAAGCATGACTAAACGGTCCTACTCACATTGGGCCCAGTGCGCAGTGATTTTGTTGTTTTATATATTTATCCCATTTGTGATTTAGCAATCCCAAAGTTTCTCTCTAATACAATGAAATAAGGAAAAACCAAGGATTTCATAAAAACCTTTATGTCCTTGACCTATAAATGGACCCTTATGAGCCTCTAAAATATCTTTAAGACCATGACCAATGCCCAAGATAAGGTCACGGCGAGATGAGCAAGTTATCATTATGATAGGTGTCAAGTAGAAGTGCAGTGATCTATGCAGCTAAGGTGATTCGAGCATAGAGGTTCCACTAACCCAGAAAAGGTGTCCTAATACTTGAAGATAAGGTAATACGTTTAAAAAATTATTCCATCTAACAAGAATACTTATTTGGAAATCAAAAGAAATAACCTATTTAATTTGGAAATGTGAAATTTTTTGTTACACCATAAAGGTCAATCCGGTTGTTTCTTTGCACCTAGTACTCAATTTTTGACCATGAATAATTTGTGCCAATGGATTAGTTCGATCCAACACTTGAGATAAAGGATGTCAATCGGGTGAGAAACAAGAAAACCCTTATGACCCAATATATTTGACAACTCGCACTATACGTCAACCCAAACTGCATCTTCCTCTCCATCTGTAAGAACTAGAATTCTTACGTATTTGATCTAAGATTTCAATTCTTCCATGTTTCCGCAGTAGCATATTGTTCCATGGAGCTAAGGTCCAAAATATAGATAAAAATGTTTCATGTTATGTCAATTTGAACTTGCTCGACCTATTCAATTGTGACCTTATCATATCCGGGATGTGATATGTTTCTAAAGGATGAATAAAATATCGATAATTTCAATAAGATTTCATTCTTGAACAAAAATCCATTTTTGATTTATTTCATCTACAAAAATAAATCGAACAATCTCTTCCTTTATCCAAAAAAGTATTTTTTTGCATGTCCAATCATTGATCCTAGAATTTCTACAATAAGTTAGATAGGTAACTAGTGCATTCCCTATACACAAATATGTCCTTGTACTGAAATAATTGTACCAGAGTATAATATGGGATAAATACCTTGAGCAGGTAAAAGTATAAAAAATTCTAGCAAAAGAACGTTCTCCATGCTTACAGATATGTTGAGCTCTATAATTTTTTTGTACATTAAAAGAAGAATCGATTCCTTGAAAGATGGGATCAGTAAATCAGGAGTTGTTCTAAGATTTTATCTAGTCCAAATAAAAGAATACATAGAAAGATTTAAGAACATCTTTTCATCTCAACAAACCGTTTTGAAAAAGAAAGCACCTAATAGAGCATGGAATAAATTTATCCTTATTATTGTTTTTTTTTTGAAAGGGTATTAAGACTTGACATAAATAAGTCAATCTATAGTGAAGTGACTTCTAACATATTGATGTCACGGGACCACAAAATAAAAAATATTAAGCAAACCTTCTAAAAGGTCTTTTAGCAACTTTATCATGGAATAACCTATTAAACTCTCTCTTAACCACAAATGATGTGTTTTATCAAGAAATCACACAACTAATAGAGACATCGAGTTAAATTCTATCCTATGTTGCTTATATTCTATTTTTTTTCTTCTAGATTGCATCGAGACAAGGAAAATGAGGGGAAAAAAGAGAAGAATAGAGATTAAACATATCATTGACTTGTCGCCATTCTTGTAGGATTGACATGAGCTCACATGCAAGATGCCTAATATAATGTTATTCATCTATGCAATCCACAAACCATCTCATATATGCTCCATGTGATTATCATATAACTTTCAAATGATATAATTGGATGCAAAACCATCGCAAATTGTTGCTTGGCATGATAAACAATTTGTCTGCAAAGGCATTTTCTATCATGCACATTACTTGATACAAATGGAAGTTGGCCAAAGCATTCAATGCATATTAATATAGTGCTCATATAAATTAAGATCACAAACATAGCTTCCCCCAAAAAGATGATAAACATAGTGGTTCATCAAATGGAGAAGATTGACCTTGATTTGTGTTTAGGCAATAACCATAAGGTTATCTTGATGTTTGTTGGTGTGGCATCAAAGTATCATTGATTTGTGTTTAGGCAATAACCATAAGGTCATCTAGATGTTTGCTACTTCAGTATCAAATTGTACAGGAAAGAAATAAAAGAAAACCTCATACACACTTTCTATTAAAACCTGAGTTTGTTACATTTGTCATGCATATGATTTGGTACGTTGTTTTCTTTTAAATGGAGTTGACTATCTTGGAGCTAAGACATTTTTTAATTACTTCCCTGAATACAAGTGTGAGAATGGAAAATAAACCATGAGCATTGTGTTATATAGACAGAAATCTTATTAGATCTCTCGATGGAGTTCAAATGGGGAGTTCATAGATATTTCAACCTAGATAACATTGAATCATTGTCTTTGTCTTTACTTGTAAAAGTTTTTAATATGAGCCTCCCCTGAAAAGTCTTTCCTGGATTCATAAGTTGTCAAATATGTTAGTTACTGTAATATCAAAATTGCACAAGAAAATTCATCAACGTACATCAGGTAGTTTGGCTAATTCTTTGCAGTTAGCAACAATTAGTAGCCCAAGGCACTAAGCTGGTGTTGAAAAAAATAATATATAGAGATCAATTCAATAGGAAAGTGAAGAATTGAAAAAGTTTGTTTATGATGTTTCAATCTTTTATTGACGACAAGAGAGAAAATAATATAGGATTACCATGACCATTATTTTTTCCTTTTTTGTGGAGGAAAGATAATATAGGTTTGCTTTAATAATAACACACACTTAGAAGCCATAACATTTAATTCCTCAGCTTTAGCTACCTCTGATACCTTACCAATGCATCGATAATGTCTTAAATTTTAATCCGATTATGAATTCTTTTAACACCTATTATATTTGGAGGTCTTGCTACTCGAATAGCAAACTTGAGGAAGCTCTATGGGGATTCCATGTAGGGGCTTTTTGGCCTCAAACTTAGACAACATTCGAGTTTGCATTTTATATTTTGAATTAATATCTATATAAAAATTCATGAAGATTGGATTATTTGTAATCAATTTCATTTTCTTCTGCACCAATGAAAATTGCCGCCATATGAAGACCTAGTCCAATTTAGAATGAATCTCATAAAGCCCTTATGCAACCTCTCTCTCGCTTTCTTTTGGTAACAAATTGATATCAAAATCTTAGTGTTCATCGAATTTCAGAGAGATAGCATCACAAAACAAGAAAGTGTAGAAGCTTATAAGTTAAGAGTGCTTCTAAAAGTGCAAGAATCTAAGTGCCTCTCGGGAAGGCTAAATCAAAGGAGATTAATTTGAAAGGCAAAGTCAAGGAAATGAAACCTACAAATTATCATTTGAGGAAGAGAAGACATACTTGATGATCTTATTGTGTCTAACGAATGAGGTAATAATTGAGATCGTAGATAAAAAAATAAAGTCAAGTTGAAATTCTATAACTTCTACATGACAAAATACCTCACAAACAAGTTGTTGAAGCAACATCTACTCACCGTTCAAATGCAAAAAGGTACATATATCAAGAAACATCTTGATCAATTGAATACTTTGTTAATGCATGACCACCTTATCATATGTAAATCTTGTCAAGAAAAGACTTGATGACCAAAATGCATATAACAATATATAATTCGATCAAGTAATTAAGATTGAAGAGTAAGTAGAAGTTGTCAATTGTAGAAGTACTTTATAATCTAGATTTTCAAATTGAAGGTTTTATAATTAAAAAAAATGATCTCATATTGAAAATAATCTCTCTTTTCCGTTGTATTAGACATGCATCTAGGTTGACAATCAGGAATTACAAATCACACACTATAACACAATCCAAGTACCATAAAAAATCACAATAATATCTTGACAAAAATCGGACAGTTTATGTCTCCAACAATATACATTCAATTGTGATGCCAAAATGATCAATCTCCTCTTTATATAAAAGGTGTATATGTAGTTTTCCTAGTTGCAATTACTCATGGTTGTAGTTAACATAACTAGTTGGAATTTTTTGGTGCGCATGAAACTCCCATGCACTTTTATGCAGTTGACAACCCACCATTAGCAAATGGTTGTCCAAAATATCCCACTCGCACATAGTGGACTATTTGTATTTGATTTTGCGAATACTGGTACATAATAAATAGTCATGTGACCCATGAGTATATTCATATTATTATTGGTCAAAGATTATGTCCAAGTTTTTTGTGATAACAAATAAAAAAGATGATCTATTAATGTTGGTTGAAATGTTAAGCCTAATAGGTTAACAAAGTTTCAAAAGGAAAAAGTTATTTGAAAATTTCTATAAAAGAAGCGAACATTCAGTGGAAATAGAGGACGACCACTATGATAACTTCGATTGATATAGCCGATGTTCGACACTAGCTAGTTGCTGACAAGGAATCAAAGCAGACGACCGCTCCTTGGAGAGAACGACTATTGGAGGAAGTAGCATACGACCGAGAAGATGAATAGAACTCTCACAAAGCTGGAGATGTTGTGTGATCCATCGCTTGTAGAAGCATATGCCTATGTGACAATAGTTACAAACCATCATCTATTATAGTCAAATCAAAGGATGATCGTTTCGCTGAATAAGAGCTGCCAACAATTTAGCATATGACCGAAGAAAGTAGTTGAATGTACAATAACAACAGCTAAATCGTCAGAGCGAACGACCCTGAAATAGATGCCCACTTCAAAGAGATGATAGTGCAAAGAGAGTCTCTTTTATTATTTTAGGTTTATGTTAATCGTTGTGAACCAACTATGAAAGCTTCTCTTTCAATCTCAAAACAACGACGTATGATACTTTTACTTTAGTCTTATGGATTGAATGTTTCTATAGTTGGCAAAAATTCTCTCGTACTCAGATGAGTAGACTTCTTCAACAAATTGATCTATTAAAGGAGCCAACTAATAATCATTTTTCTCTTCTATGATATATATATATATTTCACCTTATATGTGAAAATAATTTTTCAAATATATTACATCCCCACTTTCTATCTCACTTATAATTTCATAATCCTTTTCACTTATGAAAACGTATTATGTGAGTTTAAAATACACTTTTTTTAACACCTAATTTTTTGTATTTACAAGAAGTTTTAAATACATTGGTTGTGCACCCCTAAGATTGCAAATAACTAAATTTTGGTTTTCAACATGTTCAAAGTTTGTAACGAGCTGAATATACATATGTTGATGAAGCACAATTTAAAATGTAGTCTTCAATTAACATAGGATCACACCATTTTATAATGGAGCTACATGAATGGTTAATTCTAAACATATCTTTTTATCACATAATTCTCCAAATAGATCAGATAAATAATTGTGAGGATCTGTACACAATATCTCAATTTTGTGATTCAATTGATTCTCAATCATAGGTAAAAATCTTTTGAAATATTTTAATGTTTCATATTTATGTGTGATTAAATAGATCATTAATAATAATTTACAAATATGATAAAATAAGAAAAATGATGCCTAACTTTTACATTCATACCCAATGTTTGAACCATGATCGGACCAGACTCGTTACTAGGTCATAGTCGGATCGATCTATTCGAGTTTGACGACGTTGCACTAGATTTTATTAAAATAATGTTATTTATAATATTTTTTTAAAAAAATAGTATTACTTATATTATGTAATATATGAGTATTGTACTAATAACCTATTAATAATCAAAATTTTAATATAACATATTTTTTATTTAATAAAAGTTTTAATAATGCTAGACAATAATTGTCAAGGCATAAATATTAATACGTTATTAATAATTTTATTTATTATTTAATGAGGATAGGCGTTGCATATTAGTATTTTTTAAATTCTTATTATTTTTGTTTTTATTTTTATTTTTAACACATTCCTTTTCCATTATTTTGCTCTCTAATAGTTTTCCTTTTAATATTATTAATTTTTAATACTTACCTTTCTATTTCTAGTTCTATTTTTCCTTTTTTAACTTTCATATTTTACTTATTTTCTTTGGATTTTAAATTTAAATTTGAATTTAATTAAATTAGTTCAATTAGTTGCCAATTTTTTGGTTCAATATAAAAAATGATTTTAAGCTTGAACCAAACTAGTTTGGTCTTAGGTTCATAGTTGAATTAGCTGGTTTGATCCAATTTTAATAGCATTGTTGATCACATATATGTAGTAGAATCTAACATATTTGTTTACTACAAATGATTTTCTAATTACCAAGCAATCTCCACATGTAAATAGAATTACTTTGGCGATATTGTCTAACAACTCTTTTTTAACTAGTTTATTCATGTGAACTTACTTAATATACACAAGTCTGACATGCCAAGTTTTGACATGAACACGTTTATCAACAAAAGTACTAATGATCAAGTATAATTTAAAAAATCTTAGATATTTTAAGAACATAAAATTATTGTATTTGCAATTAGTGCAAATACAAATATTGTTTAACATCAAATCGACATAACCAGAACCAAATGTTAATACACAATCAAGTTAATTTAAACAAAATACTAAACTTAAATTTCATCGAAAAATAGGAACATGAAGAACATCATGAAGATACTTGGCATGCTCTTTTCTAAGGTCAAATATATATGCGTCGATGCACTTAATTTTGCGTAAATCCACTTTGTTCCCAAATTAAATTGACAAAATTCCATAAAGTCATTATGTTCCATTACGAAGGATAAGAGTCAATAACTAAAGTGTAGCTAGAAACAAATGAAAGTTTGTTTGCAATACTATACATGATTTTCTTCTTCAAACATGAGACAGGTGTCCATTTTTGTTATTATTATAACACTTTACTTTTATCAAAGCTCCTACCACACTTCCCTCATTTGTGTTGGTGTTCTTTTTGCCTTCCTTTTTTTTCAATCTTGAATTTATCTTTCTTATTGTGCGACCTTTTACATTTTGAATTTTGGCTTGTGTATTTCTTATTGAATTATGTAACATACACTTAATCAAAAGGTATAGTCATCTCAATGCAGTCTTCTTATAGGTCCATATGGCATGCAACATTGTTATCAGTTTTGATGTTGTCATTATATTCCAAGTTTAAAATTATTTGATCCCAACATTATGGAATATGGAATAGACCAAATCACATCATCAATAAGTGTAACAATTTTCAACTCATGAATAATATTCGATAATTCACAAATATTGTCTCATATTGTGATTTTGGTGCATACATTTATGAATCAAACTTAAAATTGAGTAATTTTAATTTTGTGGTTAACTTAATACACTTGTAAACCTTTCATGAAGGACATTCCATATGACTTTGATAGTCCCATATGCCTCATACTCATACATTAATGATTTTTTCATGCAGCTTAACAAGGAAATGCATTCTTTTGTTTTTCTTTTTTAAAACATTATAGACATTTAAATTCCTTCGTATGTTGAGGTGTAATGTCAAATTCAAGTTCAACCATTGAGTTTTTTTGGGTGCATTCACTAATTTTCTATTCCTTTTCCCTATGTCTCATGTCATAATTGCATTGTTCAAGTTATCACCTCTGTTCAATTCAACAATTATTTTCTTAGTTGCCATTTAGTCTAAGGTCATCTCAAAATAAAATGAGTGTTGGAATATTATATACAAGTCTTGTTGTTTCATATATTCAAAAATAATAAAATAATAATGTTTTAAGATATTACGATGGAAGCTAAGCTCTCACTCATATTCAGTTATTTTAAAAAATACTACCAAGTTATTAAAATCAACTTAGTTGCCCCGAATTTACTATACTAATAATTTTGCAAAATGAACATCAATCATCTAAAATATATATGTGATTAATATACTATTCAAAAAAATTTGACAATCATAATTATGTGATGGGGACTCTTCTTTGTTGGTTCGAAATCATCGTTCTTTATATCAAAATAATTAAAAAAATATCATCATGTCACGTGTTTTTAAGAGTACGTTAACAATGTACTAAGTAAGTCATAAAAGAGTAATATCTTTTATAAGATAGACTTTTCTAGACATGTATATATGTCACACATCACTAAAGAAAAATACTATAATATAATTTAGCTGTCTTAATATTATTTGAAATATCTATGTTTCATAATACAATACTCAACTTAGATAAAATTTAATTAATATTTCTAAATTCATGAAATATGTCACATTCATATTATCCACATTTATACATAACATCAAACATAGAATAAGTTATTATGAATTTTTAAAAAGTATATGCATAACACACAAAAAAATGCATAATAAAATATATGCATGATAATAAGCATGGAGATAATCAATTCATATATTTACATAAAATTTTAAATTAAGTTACACACTTGAGATACATATATGCATAAGATAAGATATTTAAATAATTATAATCAATTTTAATAAGAATTGAAAGTTATTTTGTCACTTGCCAATTACATATATGTATCAATAAATAAATATTCATACAATATAAATATTTTTGTAATATAATGCATATAGTATTAATTGCATAATCTTAATACAAAATAAAACATGAAATATCATATGAAAAATTCATTTGTTACATCAAAATAATTTTGATAACAAAAATATATGCACTTCCACTTTTTTAAAAGAATAAAAATAATATATATTTTTATAAGTTACATATCACATAATCAACTTCAAAATAATAACATGCATGAGTTCTATTTTCACATGCAAAAAAGAAGAAGATATAGTGTAACATAATTACGTTCATAATAGAAAATCAAATAATGTTACATTTTTAATTTGCTCACAATAGCATATAAACAAAAGTTCAGAATTACGTTAATAATTTCGAAATAATTTTGTAAAATATCTAATTATTATAATATGGTTATGTGCAAAACATTTTAGATAAAACATGCAACATTATACATGTAATAAAATTTCTAATAAACATAACAATTAAAATAATTAACTAAATTTCATAATTTAACAATGGGTAATCAACACAAATTGAGAAAAAGATCATATATTTTTTTGGAGCAAAAACCACACGTTTTCGTTTTAATATAAAATTTCCGGAAAGTTTAATAGACTGAAATTTCCAAAACAATTTACATTGTTCGAATTGGGCCTATGCTTCGGCTAAAAAATTTTGCGCATTGCGCGTAGCAGCGGCGGCCTGAGCGGCAAGCTGCACCGACTTACTCACGGGCATGGGCCCGTGCCAGTGCTACGGGCCTCAGGCCTGCTCATTACAGTGCACGCTGTAATAGCGTGGTTAGATTGAAAGCGGGTCGGCTGATTTTTACGTCGAAATTAATGGATTTTAAAATTTCGGATGATTTTTTAAACATAAAATATCATCTTAAAATTTTATTCAAAGAAAAAAATCGATTTAAACGATCTCAACTTTTTCGAATCAGACCTACTTAAAATAATAATTTGTTTAAAAAATTAAATAAACAGCAAACTATATTTTAAAAAATAATATTTAACTCTAAGTTTATAAAGAAATTAAAATTAATATTTAACTGTAAATTCATAAAATAAACAAGGAAAATAATGAAATTTTGTACCAAAATTCTAGTTGAAACTAATTAATTTTTAGATGGTCACTATATTGTCAAAAAATCAGTCCGTATCTTTTATTAATTTTCATCCG
Source organism: Pontederia crassipes (assembly GCA_030549335.1). NCBI lineage: Eukaryota > Viridiplantae > Streptophyta > Magnoliopsida > Commelinales > Pontederiaceae > Pontederia > Pontederia crassipes. Next base: position 8,422,093 of record CM060195.1, on the reverse strand, counting down.
GCCTCCTCTCTCCTCACTCATGCGATCGACTCTCTCTCTCTCTCTGCTCTCGCTCTCTCCTCGCTCACTCTTCATCTTCGTCGGATCCGGCGACTCGAGCTCTGGCCACGACACGGACGACGTCTGTCGACTCCAGCGACGATCCTCGGCGCAAACTGCAACTTTGATCTCCTCCTCTGGCCCAGATCTCCTCCTCCGGCGACTTCCTGCGTTGCTGACGACCTCGGCGCGAAGTGCATTTCTGGCATTCGACTCCGGCAAGCCAAGTGAGTCCTCCGGTGTTCGTTTTCCGGCTTTTTCGACTGCGAGAAAGTTTTTTAAGTGGGGCGGATCGGCCTCCGGCACAGGCAGCGCCGCCGCGGCCCCTTTTTTTTTACTTTATTCCATTAGTTAATTTATTATGTTTCATTAAATTAATATTATATTCAAATTTAACTATTATGGTTATTTAGATAGTTTAATAACTGTTATATGTAAGTTTTTTTTAATTGTTACACATAAATTTATTTTAATTGTTAATAATCATATGCATATCTTTATTAGAATTTACTTAACACTTTTATATCTTTATTCTCTATTCTTAATCTGTATCTTCCTTTGCGTGCGTGCAATTCATTATGTTATGCAATGGTTGTCTACGTCAATTCTATAGGTTTGGGTATGCACTCGAATCTTTGCTGTCAAATTTGTACGTACCAAGTTGAGTACCAAGCGTTAGCTGAGTGCTAATAACCTCGGGTTCGCACGCTCCGGGGGTGCTAGTGGCCTAGACCCGGTCCGTTACCCAAAGAATTTGTATGCTAAGTTCTTTTATGTAATTGTAGATTTCCTCCGTGAAATTTGTTTCTCTATACTTTATGCTAAGAAGACTACACATTCATTGATGCTGCCTTGATGGTTATGGGTGACAACTTTTATTTTATTTTTTCTATTCACGTCCGTGCCTCTAGTTGGCTTATATGGTTTGTGCTATGTTAGTGGACTGTGAAGATGTGTAATATGTTTTTTCAAAGGCAGTTGTGTTATAAGTTTACTGGACCTTTTAAAAGGGGGAAAATGAAAAGAGTGAGAAATATTGGAGTAGATAATCATGACCTTGCATAAATTATCACCGAAGAATTTGATATTCCTTTCAGAAAATATCTCATTTCAGCATCTTTTGTTCTGCATGCCACAATAATTATAGTTTTCTGTGAACGCAGTAGTTTGAATGTTAACAATTAAATTATGTGTTTTGATGAATAAAAAGTTGTCCAATGCTCACATCACCGCAGTTTTAGTTGCTTGCTTTTTTTTTTCACATTATATGGTTTTATTTTATCTTCACTTGAGTGGAGCTGCTCGATGTTTCTATTGCTCAAGATCATCTTGAATCTTGGTTGGCATGTCTCACTTCAAGGTATTAATTGGTCCTCTGTAGACTTTTTTATAGTTACATCTTTTGTTATTTGAATACAGATCACTGATTGCTGACCTATCTGCGGCAATTTGCTGCAAAGTTGAGCACCTAAAGAGATTGGAAATCTGGGCTTTAGGGAACTGCTCTTTAGACTTTGCTCGATGTTTCAGCATGATGAATTAGAAGTATGACTAAATACTTCTAAGGACATTGCTAGGCACCTGCACTAACTTTAATTTGTGCAGCTACTACATCCATTGTTGATCCAGACTCTCTCAGTTCAAGCATAGTCCCTGAGACATTGCATATGTAACTTTAACTTCAACAATCCTAACGAAAGGAAAAAAAAGACCTAATAACAACAGACTGCCAGCATAGAAAACACAGAACTTGAACTAAGATCAGTTTCTTATCCTAAAGAAAGATCAGTGCAGGTTTGGAAGAAGAAAGACATACATATTGTTTATTCAAAACTCAAAATGACAGAAGACACTTATATTGCTTAATTACATCAGTTCTCTGTGGTTGTTATTAGACATATAATAATAATACATTCAAGTGTTGTACTTGAGCTGATCAATCAACAACTTATATCAGTCCAGTTAAGTGCATGACACTATTTTATGCATATGAATAAACTTACAGTAGTCCTGCCAAGAGAGTCATTCATGGATAAAATTGAACAGACATATTCTCACTCTAAAACTAGTATCATAAAATGTTTCCATGCAATGAGATGCTACAGCTAAGTAGCTAAACAAACTCAAACTAATCAAGAAAAAAAACTCTGCAGATTGCGACACTTTATCAGCATTCTCTGTTAAGATTACAAATGAGTCAATTCGTTTGATTCACCCAACAAACTTCAGTAGTAATGTCCTGTATATTTGGTACACGTTATGAAGGATAAATTGGACGAGGATGATGTAAAGCATCATCTTGTTAGATGAATAAAATCTAACACATGCACATCCTACAGGTGAGATAAATGTAGATGCCAAAATAAGACAGCCTATCAAAACAAGAAACATTCCTCTTGCTGAAAAGGCAGTACACACCTAACTTCCAATGAAAACGCCCTCTTTGTTCACAAAGCAGTTCTATAAAGCAACCGAAAATGGGTACGCAAGGAGCTCATCACAAGAGGAAGAAAAACATATGATGGACTCACCACAATGTCAGTAGGATCAAAAGATTAACCTTTGCATCAAATCACTAATTTGTTCAAGAACACTAATAAATTCCACCAAGGCAAATGCACTATACTTTTTCATCTCTTTTTTTTAATCTTTGGCAGAAGTAAAGTGTCAAATTATCTGCAGAATTTCGTTATTTCTCTTTTTACTAGACAATCTCATTCCCATCTTTTAAATGTCAATGGTTGCTTTCTGACAAAACACTATAAGAGCTCAAACTTCAAAGTCGATGAGCAGAGTATAAGTTCAGGACAAAAGAATACAATTGCGAGATCATTTTTTGGTTTCCATACCAACTACATCAGACGATGCGACCTCGCCATTGATTAATTTGACGATCTTCTTCACCTCTCACCAGTGCAATTCCGCATGGAGACATCACATAATCTAAACAAGCTATCGGATTGTCGCCATTCCGATGATCCCCATTATAATTAAAATTTTTCAAACATGCATTCATCTGATTGACGCCGAAAACAGGGATGTTGGATTGAACATCAATTTCATACCCTAAGATCTAAGATGCAAGCATGCAAATAAATGAAGAAATCAAAACAAAACTTTACGCATTTCTAATTGTGCCCAATGAAAGAACTTTCTACCCATTTTTTTGGAAGAAGAGAATTTTGCAGAGTTCAACAACAGATCTGAGACAACTGCTATGATAAAACATTGTGCCCAATTCGTTTGGAAGAAATTGCATCTATTTACATTTCTGCCTTTTAGATTTTTTAGTTATTTCAATTGGATGATTTGCTAGTCATGTTAATGCTAATCATGTGCCGTCCATTTTCTCTTGAGCAGAAAAGGCAGATGGGTACTGAAGTAATTTGCAGGGCAACTGTTGTTCTCTTGGGATCATAGTGCTGCTGAAGAAACAAAGGCCGTTTCCCCACCTCCAGGTCAAAAGGAACACAAAATCTAGGTCATAGTTCTCTTCTTGCATCCCTTCCCCGTGTCAATCTTGTAGTGTTGCTGATGGCAGGCCAATCCGATCCAAACCTCTCCATCTTCTCTGCCGCGGAGGTGACTGTTTTCTTTGTTTTTTTTATATGCTTTCTAGACAAATATTCGAAGTTTCTGTTTTCTTGGATTTGATTCCCGTTGAGCTACCAATTTTCCAGGTAGAGTTTTTGGCAGAGGATGAAATAATTGAGATTGTACCAAACATCAAAATGGAACAACCTCTACAAATGATCTGCGTAATCTTCTCTTCTTTTTGGCTCTCCTTGTGCAATTTTGTGCCATTAATTTCAGGATTATAGTGTATGTTTGTAATAGCAAATTTATTTGGTTTTAGGGTGATTATGGTCCTTTCTATCCCCAAATTGCCAGCAAAGTGCCTCTGTGGCTGGCAGTTGCACTGAAGAAACGTGGAAAATGTACAATCCGTGCCCCAGAATGGATGTCAGTTGGTGAGAGCATAATTTTTTTCTAGTTATTTGCAGCAGTCCTTAGTAACTTACAGTGATTTTCCTTCTCAAAAAAAAAAAAAAACTTACAGTGATTTTTTTCGTATCGTTGCTAAGTTGCTTCCAACATGTGCATTATGTGCATTCATTTTGTCGTTTCAGCAATTCCTAGTTCAAATCTATGATAATTTCTAAATCTGCATTTCTTTTGCCCTAAGTCCTAAACATCAGGACTTTGTCTAGAGATTGGGGCCTTTTTGGTTAGATTGTTTTTGTCCGTGGCATTCTTGTACTGCTGGCATTTTGGATGATAATCTCTGTGCCCAGCTGCTTATTTTCCTTTGACGAGGATTGTATCTCTTTGTATCATTTTCTAATCTTTTAATTTAAGTGGGCTGGATGGTTAACACCTGGTTAATTATCCTTTTTCCTTCTAAAAAAAAAAGGTCCTAAACAGCAAACTCACTTTCCCCCCAAAAAAAAAAATCATTAAACTCACTTTCTCAATAGTACCAATATCTTGTGCAAATACTTAGCCAATGCATGTCCCCTGCTTGATATTCGTGATCTTCCTCGACTGTGCATCTTTTCATTTGGCAACTTGATAGTCCCCATTTGCAGATAAGCTGACACAGGTATTAGAAGCAGAACGTGAGTCCCCGAGGGAGTTTCAGCCATTACCCTTCCATTATGTGGAAATTTCGAAACTTCTATTTGATCAGTATGTAAATGTTTCAATGTTTTATTTTGTTTCGTTGACTTGACGTTACTATTTTGGAAATATCATAATCATTCCTCAATGTTTGCAGTGCTTCTGATGACATTCAAGACATATACATGGTGAGCTTGAAATGATACATTAAGTTTGGAAGCGCTCTTTGTTTTATTATGCCTCACCATTAATCATGATGCTGCAGGTGAGATCTTTGATTGAGGACATTAAAGATGTAAGGTTTCATAAGGTAGAAACTGGGTTAGAGACAATATCTGGGCGGACACATGCAGTAAAGGTACACCAAAATTATCATGAAACAACTCCGATATTATGACTGATCAATTTGTTTCATCCATGGTAGTAAATATATCATAACTTCAGCATATTTTCTGCTATCTTTCTAAGCAAGTACTGCGGTATTTGAATGTTTTGATATGATTGCCTAATGTGATAATTTCTTCTTGTAGTTGAAAAATTTGTCTGCAATGGAAGTTAATATAGTTCGCCCCTTCATGATGAGGGCATTACAAGCGTTTTATAAGCATGATAGCCCTGAAATGATTCGTCTGCCTGAAACATCAGGAAGCAACCGGCCGCAAGTGGTCAATCGCGGTCCACGAGTAAGTTCTACTTATCAGATATATTTTTTACTTTTATTTGTTATTTGGTTCTCAATTTTGGGTGTATGATTTCAGCGTGAACACTTGTCAAACAAAAACGTGTTTGCAACTGTTTGTTACTATATATTGGAGATCTATGATGCATGGTTTTGTGGAGTGTCCACTGGGTATATGTTGGTTATGCATTGGGTACGACCTGAGTATTTTTTTTGGTAAGCCATAGGTACTTTTGACATTAAAACTGATGTAAAATTCTGAAAACATGTAGCTTATATTTTTTTATATGTTTATTTGGTTCTAAAACATAAATTTCAGCCAAACAAAACTAAAAGCTCCATTAACAAAAATCTTATAACGTTTTTCTTAGATTAAAATAACAAAGTTCTTCATTTGTAATGATAAAATAAATTAACATTATACCAAAAAGAAAATAAGAAGTAGGCTAGTGAACCCTCTCAAAAAGAGTAGACGACTGAAGCTTACATGTAATATATCTAAAACATGTTATGTTGATTTACAAGTGTTTTTAAATTTGATAATATTGTATTGTGACTTGGGTTACGTTTAGTGAAATTTAAATATCTATATATATGCCGTAGTCCTAGATTTAAAAATTAGCTTTGTGCTGGAATTTTGCCCATATATTTGCAGCATATTTGAAGAACAAATTGAAACATCATTTTATAATAACCATATTGTACAACTTTGAGCCGTTCTTTCATTCACATAGCTCTTTCGTATTACTCTTTACTGCATGCATATACAATCTCCACAAGGTATATTTTGGTTTACCTATGTTTGTGGTTGTTTAGACTGTGTCAGCATTGTTGACAAAGGATGGAAATCGCTATTGCTTGTCAAATTTTTTTTTTCTGTTTAATAGTGCTCACATATGTACTACTTTTCACTTAATTTCTTCTAACTGGAAAATAGTGCTTGCAAAAGTTATTTTTCTATGTCCATAATTGGGCTATTGCTCATAGCGTGGTGTCGTTTAGGAAAGTTTGTTACATTAGATTTGTTATAATATTTTCCTGTTTTCAGAGGGATTTGCGACCGAGGTAGATGCACAAGATCAGAGGAGCTGCTATGGCGAATGATAATGACAACTAATGGATTAGCTGTTTTTTTAGTCTCTTGTACTTTTCTTTCATAACGGACATCATGTTGATATATACATGTTTCTGGTGGGATTCATGCAAATGTCTTGCACTTCACTGATTGTCCTTAATAGGCTTGTGTCCATATGGTCATCCGGGGCTAGATTTTATTTTCCTATGCGAGGCATAATTAGAAACATTCTAGGAACACACATTTTTGTTGGTTGCTAATCCATATTTTTTCCATGCTTTTTAGTTGTTTTACTACTTGTGAGTTATGTCTTTGTGTTTTGGGAATTTAACTGTTTGAGAAATTAATGTAATTTATTGTGTAACAAGAAAAAAGGAAACAAATTATATATAAGTGAAAACAATGTTCTTTTTCTCTTGTGGGAAAAAAAATGTTTCATCAGCTGAAAAGCATTCTCTGTCAGACATTTACTTTTATTGGCAAAAATCAAGAAAGTGCACTTCATTTTTCTTGGAGATTATTATTTTCCAAACCAATGACACCAAGAAAATGTTTCGGGCCAAACCTCAAATAAATAATCCCCTACGATTTCTAAATTGTTAAAATAACTTAGATGCTCTAAAAAAATATGGAACGTGTTACGTTTTTTTTAGCAACCACATGCTTGTGCTTCCCTGTTAACAGCGTGCTTCATTTACAGCAGCAGTTGACTCGCGGCCTGCTTGTTTTGATTGGGTGATTTGATGCCCAATGGCCTTCTAAGTACTGTTATGGTTGACTCGGACTCGATATTATTAATATTTCAATTTAAATACGATATTAGTCAATTGAATTATGGTGCTCTTTCTTGTGCATGGTAGTAAATATAATGCGTGTAATTTATAAGAGGACCTAGATTAGAACAATGGAGTCTGTCATTATATTGCATTGGTATGATTAGATATTTGTGTAAATAATAGTTTTGATCATTCTGGTTAAAATCATTTTAGGGTCAAATTGATCGATGGATGATACTGTTATCATTTAAAAATTATGATTGTGAGTTATGTATAATTTTGTTCTTATCTAATAAAATAAAGGTGTCGATAAGATACTTATAATGTACGGATATGATGAATTTTAAATTGTGGTCAATTTTTTCTATTCTTAAAATTTATTTAACTAAAAAAAAACAAATTGCCGTTTGCATGTCTGGAAAAAACTTGAGGGCTGCCGAGAAAAGTCAACAAAATGAAAAAAAAAAGCTCTGGCTAAACCATCATGAACGTCAGATCCTCACCGTTCAATTTGAATTGCGCGGCTACGATTTGACGACCGCTTTTTTTCCTTTTAATTGCTTTGGTGGGGAGCTTTTCGGCCTTTAAATTTCTAACCAAAATTTCCGGTTTCAAGGAAACAGAAGTGGGCCCCGGCGGACACAGCCACCGCTTTTCGCGCCATTTGGCTAAAAGTTTGAGGGTAAAATGGTCTTTGATATCTCTGGCTCTCAATATAGCGTCGAGTTCTTTCGCCTCATGCATTTGGGTTCCAAGCTGTTTTTTTTTCTTTTTTTTCCCTTCCAGTTGACGGAACCGTTTTGATCCTAGAGATCGACAAATTTGCAGGGATCTGTAACGACCTCCGGAAGAATTCTTCGTGCTTGGAACCCCGAGTCTTCTTCGATTCAAGCAATTCTGCTGTTTTTTTGGTGACTCAATTCGCCAGGTCCGTTGGTTTTTACGAAAAAAGTTGGATTTTTTCTTTTGCGTGGAATTCGGATTTGTTAGAAGGAATTAGGGCACGGGCAAACGATTGGGAGGGGATCGGCGATGCTCTTGTCGCGGGAACTAGGCGTGCGAATGGGGGAGGCGCTGTCGCCTCCGGCCGCCACTCGGCGGAGGCCGGGTAAGCTGGGGCCGTGGGCCTTGGACCCCCGCCCGCCCCCTGGTTCCCCGGGAGGACGGAGCGTCGGCGTCGGCGGCGGCGGCGGAGAGGGTGACTGCCGTATCATCGCGGCCGCTGTCGGTCGGTTGAACAGCGCGGAAGGCGGGCGGGATTTTGGCGGGAAGATTGGTGGGTTCAGCCATGAGAGCGAGCACGACTTGGCGTTGTTGGTTAGCGACTTTTTGGAGGACGGGAGCGGCGGCTCCGAGTCGAGGTACAGCAGCGACAGCGAAAACGGGTTCGGGTTCTCGGATCTCGGCCACCTCGTTGAGAATATTTTGGTTAGTTCCTCTTCCATTGCTGCATATAATGTATGAATTCGCAAATATCTTTGATATTTACCATAACTAGTGTTTTCCCTAGAAGTAACGTGATGAACCTGTTGGAGGTGGCATATCTTATTCTTGATACAAATGCATTGATGAAACGGATTGCCTCCAATGTACAAATTAAAGAATTAATTTATAAGAATGGAAAGCATGAATCTTCTCATCGTTTTCAGAGATAATTTTTTGCATATCCAATTCCATTTTTTGAGTATGTCCACCTAAGGTACTGAAGATATTGGTAGATATCATTAGATTAAATCATATTTAGATGGGGGCAGTGTTTGGTCCATGACGTTTGGCGGAACTTAAAATGAAAATTGAGGTGAGATCGGGCATTAGGTGACCTCGGTTCCCACCTTCTGTTTTCACCCTTCTTAACCAAAAGGGCATTGTAGCAGTCTGCCTTTTTTTGGAAACTCTTTTTTTTTTCTTTTCAAATCTTATTTTCTCTCTCTTGCATTCCTCAAATTTATTAAATATGATATATTTATGATAAAAGGATTAATTTAATATTATTTAGTATTTGTCAATATTTATTAATTAATAAAATTATATTTTATATTTACAATTCTTGTATTTCATTCAAACATCCACTAAAATTAATCTATCAAACTAATATGTCAATTCAACTATTAACGTAGAACTCGGAAGAACTATATTCTACTTTCCAAACTCTACGTAAGTGTGGAAGAGACTCACCTTCACAAGTGTAGGTTCCTAGGCAGTCTCCCCTTGCTTTCTGCAAGGAGGCAGCATGACCTCTTGTTCGACATAGAAACACCTAAGACCCGCTCATAATGAGATAAGTAGGAGAATATCAAGTTCTTTTCATAACACAATCAAACATCCATTAGAATAAGGTTAACTTGACATCAGAAAAAAAAAAAAGAATATAGGTTAACTTGGTCAACACCTCATTTTTAAACCACCCAAAAACTTGTGAAACCACCTTCTATAATCCTGAAAATGGATTAACTTTGTTCCTAAGGAACCTAGGAATACAAATATTCCACTCGTTTTCCTTTTATGACCATATTTCAATGTTCTCTATAATATAATGACTTGTAACTAGTTATTTATGATTGAACATTTATTTATGTGATAGCATACATTAGTTCACTAATTACAAATAAGTTAAACGATACATTTTTCACAATTAATAATTAATCATATATTATTAAAAATATAGTAAAAGAAAAAACGTTGGAGTCAAAGGGTTTTCGTTTAAGTAGGAATAAAACAGAATATATGCATAACAATTTCACAAATAAACAACTTAGAGACGATTTGAAAGTTAGGCTAGTGGAGGATATAATTCCTCAAGTGACAAAGTTTAAATATTTAGGATCAATTGTAAGACAAAATGGTGAGATTGATGACGATGTTAATTATAGAATTCAAGCTGGTTGGTGTAAGTGGAGGAAAGCCACTGGAGTTCTTTGTGATAGAAAAGTACCCAATAAAGTTAAAGGAAAATTCTATCGTACTGCTATAAGGCCAACAGTGTTATATGGTAGTGAATGTTGGGCTATGAAGGGACAACATGAACGTAAAGTGGGGGTAGCCGAAATGAGGATGTTGAGATGGATGTGTGGTCATACAAGATTAGATAAGATTATGAATGATCATATACGTGAACGAGTTGGAGTGGCTCCTATTAGTGAGAAAATGGTAGAGAATCGCTTGAGGTGATTTGGTCATGTTCAGAGAAGACCATTAGATGCGCCAGTAAGAAGAGTAGATCAAATAATTTGGAGTCCGATTAAAAGAGGGAGAGGGAGGCCAAGGCGGACACTTGGCGAACTAATAGAGCAAGATCTATTGGTGAATAATATACCGAAAGGTTTGGTTACTAATAGAGCGGAATGACGTCGTATGATCCATGTAGCCGACCCCACCTAGTGGGATAAGGCTTTGTTGTTGTTGTTGTTGTAGAAAACACATGTCTTAACTGATATAATGAACACCACTTTAATATTAATATTATTTATTCTCGTAATAATATTTTTATATGATTCTATCCAAGCACAATCTAAATTGGAATAAGAATAATCCATCTTTTGAAATGTGCATGCAAATATTTTTTATGTTATCATATTCCATAGATATTCTCTAAAAAGGTTTATTCTACATCCAAAGGTCCCCTTAATGCTTTGTTAATCCTTTCTGATTGCTTTGTTTATTCTACAATCACAAATTCTGTTTGTCATCCTTTCCTCTTTCTCTCTCTCAAAGAAAAAAGAAGCTTTGTTAATCCTTGCCCTCTTTGAACTATAAATTATTTCTGTTCCAAGTTATCTATTGAAGTTAAGCTCATAAAATTATCTTATGTTACCTTGTGTTACTATAAATGTTAACTAGTTTGATTCTTAAGGTGCTTCTGACATGACACAGTATACTTCTTGTTAGTTCCCGATCTTGCACTTAATTTATTGAGGCCATTTTTTGGAAATAGGATAGCAAGCATTTCAGTAGATTTTAAATCAGTAACCAATTTCCTAACAATAGATCCACAGCATTCCTCTTAGGGGCCTGTGCAAATGTATAGCTTATGTAATGATTTTATTTGATATCTTCTCCATTCTTATATTTTTGTGAGGTCTTGCTCTAAATGGCAGGCAGCTTGGAACCATAAACCTTATGCAAGTTATGGGAAGTCTTGATGGCACGTATGGCTACCTCTACATTTATTTTTTTTAGTCCTTTATCACCTTTAATGCAAAACTTATATTGAAACTTCTAGTAAACATCGGAAGAGAGCAGCTTGTTCTGATTGAATAACATTTTTCATGGCCCATAGTTCGGTGGTTCTTTAGTTGTCAAACAAGCATGCTTCATAAAATAGAATGGCTTATTGATTGTTTCATGTCACTATTCTGGTTTCAACTTTCACGGATCTTTAAAAACAGCAGACAGAAGGACCCTGGCTTACTTTCAACCTATAGTTGGCCTGGGTTGCATTTCTCAAAAACTTTGTGTACTTCCCAAGTATTTATCCCACATGATCTATGGGGTTAGCAGCTACTTGAATATTCCTTTTTTGTCTACATGATATATTTCATGCATTTGCTGCATTTTAAGGGAGCGTATGCAAACTTTTGTATTGTTAAGAATTATTATTCTTAGAATTTTACCTTGAATTCCTTATGGGAATTTCATTCGTCGCTTACTCCAGTTGGATAAGGGCCTTCGTTTTTGTTTTCTACTCATTTGATATGAATCTGAAATCCCTAAAAAAACATCTGAAACTATATACAAAATTTAGTTTCACTCGGAGTTTTTTCCTTTTCCTGAGTGAACTAAATGGCTCACCTGATACCAGTGCCAGAGATAAAATTAATTTCCTTCCATACTTGTGTAGTTTCATCAAAATGCTATGACCTATGAGACTGATCTGCTATCAGTCGTTCACTCCATTATGCTTTTGATCAATGAAGTTGACCTTTGTGTCATCAATGAAGAACAATGCAATGCGAGTTGCATAAGACAGTCACTAGTTAGGCTCCTAAAGCTCTCTGGTTATGATGCTGGAATCTGCACATCCGGTTGGCAGGGTTCCGACAAAGTCCCTGGAGGTATTTCTTGTTGCCATTGCCTTGTCACTTTAATCCTCCATGGTAGATTTGGGAGTCATAATCTTATTTCACTGTTTGCATCAGGTGATCATGAATATATTGATGTGGTTCTTGGCCAGGAGCGTTTGATAATTGATATTGATTTTCACAGTCACTTTGAAATAGCTCGAGCTGTTGAGTCTTATAATGCCATTTTGAATCTGCTACCAGTAGTTTATGTTGGCTCTCTGCCCAGACTGAAAGAGTTATTGCGAATCATGGTTGATGCTGCTAAATTTTCTCTGAAGCAGAACTCTATGCCTCTGCCCCCATGGAGATCGCTGCCTTATCTGCAAGCCAAGTGGTTTTCAAAGTATGACAGGAAAGATGAGTTAGATGAACCACGTTGGTGTGGCATCGACTATGATCATAAGCAGTGTGTCATTCATTTGCAGAGGCTGAAAACATTGCTCAAGATGGAAATAGATTCAGAGAGGTTGCTGAAACCCATTTTCAGTGATAAAAAATGGGTGTTGAAATCTGAGAAACGAAGGCCATCCTTGCTTAGTAGTTGATGTCATTTGAACTTCTCAAAATGAATTCGTTTGGCATACAAGAGAACAATTATTTCATTTTTTCAATCAACTAGGACAAAAGAAAAAAAGGAAAGTATGAAATTGAACTGTCTGGAATAAGGCAGAATCATGCAGTATTTTTATAACCTGCAACGGTTGAAATATGCCATTTTTCTGGGGGCACACATCTATTTGGATTTCTGAGCTGTGCATCTATTTTTTTTAGCAAGAAGCCGACAGAAGATGTGGAGCTCTATTATTCTTGTTTCTTTCAAGGACCTGCAACGGTGGCCATACCCATTTTAGTACAGTAATACATATATGTTCACATTCATTATTTGTATTTAGATAGTGTAACTCCACCATGAACAGCAATTTGTTGTATTCACGTTTAGTCGCTGTCACTACAAATTTTGAACTTTTTTTCATTATTTATTACTTTGGGTTGTACATGGATGGCCAATCTTCTGCCTTTCCTGTGAATGCCTTCAAGCTTTGTGCATATGTTAATTTTATGCATTCTTTGCACTGAGAGAGAAATTTATTGCTCAATATACCTAATGATCTTTCTGTTTATTATTTTCCTTTTGATCCGTTGATCCGCTATATTCGATTTTTTTTCGTTTCTTTTAATTTTATCGTTCTCCCAAAAAGGCCAAAAATCATTTATCGAAGGGACATGTTGGAATAACCTCCACAAAGTGATTCAGATTTTGAGCTCCTCAGGAAATGGTACCACCAGCTTTCTGCACGATTAATGAAGACCTCTGTTGCAGACCTATTCCGTTTTCATATCGAAGCAAACCTTCACATCTTCCTGCAAATCCAGCATTTGATTGCCCTCTCGTGTGCATCCGTCTTCAATTTCATTCACTCATGTTTTGGAATCGGTGGTTGACCAGCAAATACTTTTCCGAAATTTGCTCATTGCAGTCTTTTTTACATCACATGCCCGTTTGTAGCCCATCCAAGATTATCGAAATCGCGTGGTAGGATTGTAATTGGTAAGATCGTAATTCATTTTTTTCATTTTTTAAATTTTCATTGAAATAAAATTATAAAGAAAATGATTGGTTATAATTAAAAATTTAAAATATTTTATGTACAAAATAACTCTATTGTAAATGCATATTAAAAGTTATTATATAATGATGCTTCATATTCATCATATTATTGTCATTTTTTGTCAATCTATATTAAATTACTATTATATAAATTATATATATCTATATATATTTGTAAGAAATCTTAAGAGAATAGTGCTCAAGTTAGTATTATTTATAATTTTAACCATTACGAATTTATATAAAATAATTATCACGGACGTGCCATAGAAATATCATTTATGCATAATCATGCATTTAAGTAACATACTAAGTTAGTTTGGATGTCCATTTAATGATATTTATATATAGTAATTAATATTTCGATTAGTGCATAATGATTACTTAATTATCGATAAATTTTATAAAGTAATTATATAGGGTTATTAGGAATAAATCATAAAATTGCTAAATAATATGATATATATGTTTAAATAGGATTAAATAAGTTTAACTAGGGTTAAAATACTTAGTTATGATAAAAAAAATATGATTGATCATCACTTAAGTTTCAAGCAGCTGAAGTAGACATGTGAGAGTTGCTCAAATAAATACTTTTTTCCAAACCATCGTAAGACCTCAAAAAATTTTGAAAAAAATATATAAGCAACTTAATATATTTTCACCGTAAAAAAATTACCAGAGGAAGAACTCGAGCAAATCGACCTGGGGGAAATCAGGAACGTCGGCTGTTCCAGGTGAATTTTGATTCGAAATTTTTTCTTTTGATTGAGAGAATAATTACTTGGTGATAAACGAACCATAAATTATGAAATTTTGTATTCATCCATTCGACGTTAGCTTTCCATGGCTTCTGGAATCACCTAAAAAGGAGTTTATAGAGGAAGTTATGAACTTACCTTCGCAAGTCACTCATCCTGTCCCGAGTCTCATACAAGTTCCATTTGTAAATTAGGGCACGGTTAGAATAGAATGAATTAGGATTTGAAATTTGGATATGCTTAAATAGACATTCCAATGGTTCGGTGAGAGGTGGAATCATCCTACTTGAACTTGTATTTTGGGAAAAATAAATTTTTAATTTCATAGTGATGCTTCTGTCAGATTTCAGGACATTGACAGATTGCGACCCGAATTAACTACTTTTGTTATAAGTCTATATAGCGAGTTAAATTCTCTAATTTTTATGACAAAATACTAATGAAGTCTACTTTTCAAGAAAAGTATGCTCTAGTTAAATTGACAAGTATGAAGAAACACATAAATTAATATTTCAGTGACATACAGTCTGCCGGGGCATAAACCCTAGATCAGCTTGCTTAGGATGTCCTGACTTACTCACTTGGTATTTGATAATGATACTTGAGGATTGAAAATCTTAGTATGTATAGTTTCTAATTAATCTAGAATCATAAGATTTGCCCATGAGGTTAAGAAGTTATGAAATATTGATTGATAGACACTCAGTCTGAAATCCTGAAACAACATTTAGTTAAGCTTTGGGGAAATAAAAAGTTCCAAGTGTGGAATAGCTTATGAATATAAATGTCTGAGGCTAGGAATTGATATTAGAGGAGGTTATATGCATTTTAGGGTGCATAATCATTCATACATCATGAGCATGCATTGCATATTACCTTACTAGTGATTGGGAAGTAAAAAGACATTATTGTTTGTAGGAAAACCTCAAGTTGCAAGTGAAATGGAAGAAATCTAATAAACCTCCTTGAAGTGATAAAGTACAAGGCGAGTGGGTAATTTACAACATAGCAAAATGTTATATGTTAATTCTTTTATTTATGATATTACCTCAAGCAAAGATTACTATTGTTAGTATTGAAATATATCTTGAGCTATGAAAAGTATTTATGATATGTTTTAAGATTTCATATGAGATGGAGTATTATCTTACATCAAAATATATTCAATGAACAATGCTTGTGAAGTCAAAATAAATTTTATTTGATAATGATATGAGATTATGACGTGTATTTTGATATTGTTAAACTCCATGTGCTCATTAGTCATGCTGTTTGAAAAAGATCTTTGGGATCGCATTCGATATATATGAAACCTTTGTGGCGTATATCGGATGTCTTTGCCCTTTGGGGGCTGTTCTGCGTGCACGTATTGACTTATGATCGCTCTGCGTATCTGAGAAACATGATTGGGTGGCACACAATCATGATTGGGATACGTATTGACTCATGATTTGCTCTGCGTATCTGAGACTCTTGATTGTGAAGCTCTGCTTAACTGTATGACACATAATCATAGAGGGATACGTATTGACCCATGATTTACTCTGCGTATCCGTAACTCATGATGACACATGATCATAGAGGGATATGTATTGACCCATGATGAGTATGTGCAATGACACGTGTGTGGAGTTTAATTATGAAAATGATGATATTTTGAGTTACTTTTACTTATATGAGATTCCATATGATTTGAAAAGTTATGTTATATGTGCTATGTTTTAAATGTTTTATCATATGGAGAATGTAGTTATTTAATGTTATATACACTCGTATTGTTCCACTATGTTGTACTTTTATTCTACTTACTGAGCAAATGATTGTTGCTCATAATACCCATTTTAAATTTTTCAGATACTCGTAAGTTCTTGAGTTGAGTCGACTCGGAGCTTATTTTGTTGCACATAGAAGAGGTCGAGCCGCTGGAGCACTTGAATCCCCCTTTACTTTTGTTTTTTTGAAGCATGCATATGTAATAGATAATTTTAGATGTTGTAATTAAGTTTGTGAGAAAATTTTTTGTAAGATTGCATAAGACTTGATCCTGTGGGATTATATGTGAGATGGTTTGTAAAAAAAATATAATGACAATATGCGAATGTCCTATCTTATTGCTTTTTATTAAACTTTGATGATTATATATGTGTCTTTTGTATGTATTGACAAATACATAAGATAAGTAAGGGAGGAGGTTTTGCCGGTTTTATTTTTGGAATTGCTAAACATAGCTAAGAGTATGATAATTGGGATTAGAATTTAGTCACGGAGTTGGGTGTGACAGTTTTTGGTATCAGAGCTTAGGTTATAAGATTCTGTAGACAGTATAACCTAAGTTAAGGCTAGGTGACATTATATGCATTAGATTGATAGTGCATGCTTTTGACTTTCTTTTTATTTTTATTTTGAAGGGGTAAAAATGTCACCACGTAGGCGTCGTGGCGATGGCCATGACTCAAGTCATTCTCCTCCACCAGGCGGTCGACCTAATAGGAGTCCATTAGTTTCATCTCATGCATCAATATAAGGTGTGGCACGAGATGTGAATGATAACCCTCCCTTACATGATGATGAGATCCCAACGGGTCCATCAAGACTTTCTCATGTTGTTGAGCAAGTCAATCCTATTGAGAATCAAAGTGCTGCACAAGTTCTTGCACAAGCTTTAAGGGCTATTATGAGTGGAGTAAACCCGACCTCCCAAGTTATGCAAAGAAATAGATTCTACGACAAAATTAGAAAACAAGGTGTAGTTGATTTTGAAGGTACAATTGACCCATCAGAAGCAGAAGTATGTTTAAAGCATACGGATAGAATATTCAATCAGATGCGGTATTCCAATGAAGAAAAGTTTTGATTATAATATTTCTTTGTTGCAAAAAGATGCTTTGGATTGGTGGAAGACAATTCTTGGAAGTCAAATTTTTTCGGCTACTCTTCAATGGGAGGACTTTCTTCAAGAATTTCGAAAGAAGTATTTGCCCAAAGTATATACTGATAGGAAGTAGAGGGAATTCCTAAATTTGACACAAGGAGCATTATCAGTTGCTGAGTATGAATTAAAGTTCACACAACTATCAAAATATGCACTGAACTTGGTGTCAGATGAAAGTGACAAGTGCAGGTGATTCGAAGGAGGACTTCACTTGAACATCAGAGAAAAAGTTGAAGTGTTGGAATTCACTAACTACTCCAAATTGGTGGCAGCAACACTAAGAGCTGAAAAACTTATAGAAGAAAGAAATCAAATTAGCCAACATTTGAAAAGACCAAACTCAAACTTTACTCAGACTAGGCTAAGTAATAAAATGACAAGATATGGTGATAGTACATTTCAGTCTCATGGTAACTTTTACAATAATAGGAAACATGGAAATGGATCGTACACAAAGATATCATACCAACCAAAAAAATATGAGTACACAAGCAAGTGCAGTCAGAAGAACATTTTCAGAAAATCAAAGTAGAGTTGGACCTAGGCAAGAACAATACCGCACAAATGCATATTGCACAACTTGTGGAAGATATCATTTTGAAAAATGCTCGATATTCATAGGAACTTGCTTTAAATGTGATCAAAGGGGATACAAGATACAAGATTGTCGATTCATGGAAAAGGGTAAAAGTATTTCTAAGATAGTAACCTATCCTCCTGTGAAGTCTCAAATCAAAGCTACTCCTAGTGCAAGCATGAAAGCGAGTAATCAAAATGTCCCAAGTATATTGAAACCGACGAATCCACCAGGGAGACCACAAACTCAAGCACGTATTTTTGCAATGACTGAACCTGATGCTTTGGCTGCTCCTAACGTAGTGATGGGTATGTTGACTATCTTTGATAAAAGTGCACATGTTCTTATTGATCCTGGATCTACTCATTTATTCATATCAAAAGACTTTTCCCTGCATGCCGATAGAAAATTTAGTCATTTAGAATGTTCCATGTTAGTACATACACCCGTGGGAGATTATATTATTGTCGCACAATCATATAAGGATTGTAGAGTTAAAGTTGCTAAGCAAGACATGATAGCATATCTCATTCCTCTAAATATTCAAGACTTTGATGTCATACTGGGAATGGATTGGTTAGCTCGTCATCATGCCACTGTAAATTGTTTTAAGAAAGAAGTTTACTTTGAGTCACCCGAAAAAGAAAGAGTTATCTTCTGTGGTAAACGTCAAATTCTTTCCTCTTATATTATTTTTGCAATTGTGGTATAGAAATTAATCAAGAAGGGATTTTTCTTACCTTGCTTCTGTGATTGATACTAAGATAGAAGGACAGCGATTGGAAGATATTCCAATCGTATCTGAATTTGTAGATATTTTTCCAGAGGATCTTCATGGATTACCACCGCAAAGAGAGATTGAGTTCAGTATTGACCTTATTCCAAGAATAACACCCATATCTATTGCTCCTTATCGAATGACACCAGTAAAATTGAAAGAGTTAAAGTTACAATTACAAGAATTATTAGACAAGGGTTTTATCCGACCGAGTGTTTCTCCTTGGGGTGCACCAGTATTATTCGTAAAAAAAGAAAGATGGAACATTACGGTTGTGCATCGATTATAGACAATTAAATAGAGTTACTATAAAGAATAAATATCCTTTGCCGCGAATCGATGATCTTTTTAATCAACTGCAAGGAGCAAAGGTATTTTCAAAAATAGACTTGAGATCAGGATATCATCAGTTGAGAATTAAAGATATTGATATTGCCAAAATTGCCTTCAGAACTCGGTATGGATACTATGAATTTTTGGTGATACCATTTGGTTTAACAAATGCGCCCGCAGCTTTTATGGATCTCATGAACCGTATTTTCAAACCTTATTTGGATAAGTTTGTGATTGTTTTCATCGATGCTATACTAGTCTATTCTCGAAGCGAAGAAGAACATTTAAGAATTATTTTGTAAATACTTCTAGAGAAATAATTATTTGCAAAGTTTAGCAAACGTGAATTTTGGCTCAACTCAGTGGTATTCTTGGGACATGTAATCTCAACAGAGGGCATTTGTGTATACCCAGCAAAGGTTCATGCAATATTGAAGTAGGAGCCTCCAAAAAGTGACAGAAGTGAGAAGTTTTCTGAGTTTAGCAGGATATTATCGACCTTTTATTGAAGATTTCTCTATGATCGCAGTTTCATTAACTAGACTTCTTCGGAAGAATGTAAAGTTCGAATGGACAGAGCAATGCCAATATAGCTTCGAAAAGTTAAAAAGATGTTTAACATCTGCTCCAGTGTTAATACTCCCAACAAAAAATGGAGGTTATGTGGTGTATAGTGATGCTTCTCGACAAGGGTTGGGTTGCGTTCTAATGCAACATGAAAAAGTTATTGCATACGTTTCTCGACAACTCAAACCACATGAGTTAAACTACCCAACACATGATTTAGAATTGACAGCGGTCATTTTCGCTCTTAAGATATGGAGACATTACATCTATGGAGAGACATGTCATATTTTCATGGATCACAAGAGTTTGAAATATCTCCTCCTTACACAAAAAGAATTAAATTTACATCAAAGAAAGTGGATGGAGTTACTAAAGAATTATGATTGCATAATTGATTATCATCCGGGCGAAACTAATGTGATTGCAGATGCACTTAGCCGAAAATCATCGAGTCTTCTAACCCACATAAAAGTTTATCAGTTACCACTACTACTTTAACTGAAATCCTTAGGAGTTGAGCTGAAGACAAGTGAGAAAGAAGCACTCTTGGCACACTTTAAAATTAGACCCATTCTAGTTGAGAGGATACGTGAAGTACAAGATCAAGACAAAGAGCTAGTGAAAATCATCAATCAAGTAAAGAACGGAGAGCAAACACAATTTTCATTAAAGGATGATGGGACTTTAATGTTTGGTAGCAGGATACGTGTTCCTAATGTTGGAAATCATAGGCAAGAAATAATGGAGGAAGCTCATTGTTCGCCTTACACTATACATCCAGGAAGTACTAAGATGTATAGATATTTGAGGAGAAATTTTTTGTGGCATGGTATGAAGAAAGACATAGCAAAATATATTTCTCGATGTTTAGCATGTCAACAGGTAAAGGTGGAACATAATGCTCCAGCTGAAACTCTTCAATCAATTCCGATACCAGAATACAACTGGGATGAAATCACCATGGATTTTGTGACAGATTTGTCAAGAACTAAGAGAAATCTTGACACTATTTGGGTAATTGTTCATCGTCTTACAAAGTCTGCATATTTCATACCAGTTCGAAAAAATGACTCTTTAAATACCTTAGCAAAGTTATACATTGACGAAATTGTGAGACTACATGGTATTCCAACATTTATCATTTCTGATAGAGATCCTCGGTTTACCTCTCGATTCTGGCATAGTTTATAAAATGTCTTAGGTACAAAATTAAAGTTTAGTACTTCATTTCATTATCAAATAGATGGTCAATCGGAGAGAACCATTCAAACACTTGAAGAAATGCTCAGAGCTTGTATTCTAGAATTTAAGGGATCTTGGGATGAACACTTGCCATTAGCAGAGTTTGCCTATAATAATAGATTTCATTCAAGTATCGAGATGACTCCTTTTGAAGCATTATATGATAGGAAATGTAGGACACCGATATGTTGGGATGAAGAAAGTGCAAGAGTCCATTTGGGATCACAAAAGGTGCAAGAGACTGTTGACAACCTGAAAATCATTAAACAAAAATTAAAGGCAATACATGATCGACAAAAGAGTTATGCAAATCAACATCGTCGAGAAATTGAGTATGATGTGGACAGTAAGGTCTTCTTAAAAGTTTCACCTTGAAAAGGTGACATATGATTTGGAAAGGAAGGAGAGTTAATGCATGGAGTTTACTAGAGTGAGTAATTTGCAATCGTAAAATTTGTATCTTTATATGATGTCTGCTAAATTTGAATGTTTTGAAGCAGCAACTGGGCCTGAACAAGCTTACATTTGTAAGATTCTAGGTTGAAAGTCTCCAAGGTGAGACTTCATGTTGATGCCTCACAAAGGAACTATTTACATGCATGAGAGAGAAGGAGAGAAAAAAAAAAGAAAGAAAAAGATATGATAGGATTACTTTTTGGCTTACATATGTTCCTTGTCATCTCAAAAAAAAATGTTCCTTGTCATTATTTGGTCAGGTTGTTAGCAGTTTCTTTCTCTGCAATCCAATCTCATTCAAGATAACTATATAAGTCTAGTGGCTTTTAGCTTTTCTGTTTTCATAAACATGCCATTGTTATTTATTCTTCTCTGCAACTATTCATATTTCTTCTATTTGACTTGAACTAGTTCTGGGAAAAAAAATCTACCACAACTTAACAATCATTGCTTGTTTATTTTTTATTTGATCTTCACGCTAGTTAGATATTCTATTCCTTTTATCTTCTATTGACTGGAACAGATGCTCTTTTTTAACTCATTTTAAAATCTGTTTCTGTTAATCCCTAGCCTGTTTATGAGTAATCTTATTTGTCGACTGATTTCTTTGTCTATCTATCTAACTTTTGACTTGGTATTTCAGGATAATTATAGTAATAAACTTGGATGTCATAAGCAGAGAGAGCAATCCCATCGGGGACCCAAAGAACTATGAGAATGCTGCTGCGTCACAGAATGGTCCTGCTCTGTCATCCCTCTCTGCTCAGACTGGTACAACCATGATAAATGCTCAAGCATTTGGTACCCTTCATGGTAGTGGACTCATGACTGGAATAAGCTCAAGTGTGCCACAGTTCAGGACTGAACAAAATGTTGGTGGCTATCAGAACCAAAATCTCCCAAATATATAGCATCAGCTGGAGGCTTTGCCCCTTCTGCTAGTTCTTGTGATCATCCTGAGCCACATGCATATCAGCGGTCTTCACCTATGTATAGTAATAGAGGGCCTATAGCAAAGAATGAAGCTCCTGCTCGAATAATACCAATTTCGGCTTTGAATCCTTACCAGGGTAGATGGACAATTAGGGCAAGGGTTACATCCAAAAGGGAGCTCCGGAGGTATAATAATCCAAGAGGCGAGGGAAAAGTCTTCTCTTTTGATCTTTTGGATTCTGATGGAGGAGAGATACGTGTCACTTGCTTTAATTTGGTGGCTGACCAGTTCTATGGCCAGATTGATGTGGGCAAAGTGTACATGATATCTAGAGGAAGTTTGAAGCTTGCACAGAAAAACTTTAATCACTTGAACAATGATTATGAGATCTTTTTAGAGTCTACATCAACAGTACAGCCTTGTTCAGAGGATGACAACTCTATCCCAAAGCACCAATTCAACTTCCATACAATAAATGAAATTGAAGGAATGGATAACAATGCGATAGTGGATGTGATTGGCATCGTAAAATCAATAAGTCCTGCAGGAACTCTAATGAGAAAGAATGGTACTGAAACACAAAAGAGAACACTTCAATTGAAGGACATATCTGGTTGCAGTGTTGAATTAACTTTATGGGGAAGCTTTTGCAACATTGTTGGCCAACAATTACAAGTGATGGGCAACTCTGGTGATTATCCTGTATTGGCTGTTAAATCTGGCAGGGTGAGTGATTTTAGTGGAAAGATTGTTGGGACAATTGGCAGTAGTCAGCTGTTTATCCTGATTTTCCAGAGACACACAAATTAAGAGATTGGTATAATAGAGATGGGAAGAATGTATATTCTGTTTCAATATCAAGGGATATGTCAGCTATGTCTGTGTCCCAGATAAAAGGCGCGAGTGATGTTCGCAAGACTGTCTCCCAGATAACAGATGAAGGTTTAGGAAGAGGTGAGAAGCCTGACTGGATAACTGTTAAATCAACTCTTACTTTTGTAAAAGGGGACAGTTTCTGCTATACAGCTTGTCCATTGATGGCAGGGGATAGGCAATGCAACAAGAAGGTTAACAAATATGGTGATGGGTCATGGCACTGTGATCGGTGCAATAAGAGTTTTCCCGAGTGTGATTATAGGTACCTACTGCAACTCCAGATCCAGGATCATTCAGGCATGATTTGGGTTACTGCATTTCAAGAATCTGGTGAGGAAATCATGGGTGTTACTGCAAAGGAGTTGTACCTTTTGAAGCATGTTGAACAAGATGATGTGAAATTTACAGAAATCATACGCCGGGTGATTTTTAGTCAGTTTTTGTTCAAATTGAAAATCAAAGAGATGTTTAGTGATGAACAGCGTGTGAAATTGACTGTGGTTAACGCGGAGAAAGTAAATCCAACTTCTGAAAATAAATACCTACTGAGTTGCATTGAGAAGCTTTCAGCAGAGGATGCTAGTTCACTTTCAGCAATGCAAACAAATTCCGCTATCAGTATTGGGATTGCTGCTGCTGGATATGGCACCATGGAGGGCAATTCTAATGGGCGCAATGCTGTCAATCATTTTGGTGGTAGTGGTACTCCCCAGTACAAAATAGAGCAAACATACCAGTTTGCACGCAATGAATATGGCGGCCGCAAGAACCATGGTTTCGGGAACAAGGAAACCAAAGCCTTCTGCAACAATTGTGGCACGGTTGGTCATAGTTCCCTCAGTTGTCCGAGATCCATAAATCGACAAGGCCAGTCTGTTGGGACGGGCTTATCCATTTGGCCATCTACTTATCCAGCAAGCGGTAGAACTCCAAATATGTGTTTCAAGTGCCAACAACCAGGGCACTGGGCAAGGGGATGCCCTGGAGTAAATACTGCCCCAGTAGCATATGGAGGTGGTAACAGTGTACCAGGAAGATACACAAAACACGGTGGCTATTAAATTTGATGCTTTCGTATCCAGCGTTCTCCACTTTTGTGTACAGATCTATGAATCAAATACACTTTGATGCTCTCCTCTCATTTTGCAATGTATGGCCTATTTCTGTAGCTGGATGATCTTCTGTAAAAAGCTTTTGTTCGATAGACCAAAACATTGTAAGCCCCTATCCTGAACTAGGGTTCATAAGTGCCTGACTATGCTTTTATCTTTGCTTGTAAAATATTTCTGCGATTTCTTGTCTATTGCTGGTTCATGGTTATATGCTTTTCCTGTTGGGACTCCCACCCACAAGGAGTTATCAGTAACAATCTATGTTTGACGTGCCATATAATAGCTTTACATTATTATCATACTTTTTCATCATAATTCTGTACACAACTCTTGCCCACTAAATACTAGGTACTCGGTAAGTTGGTAGTAGGATCGTCCCCGTTACCATTCTTCTCTTTACTAATCGTAGTCTTTTCGGTCTGTATGCCTTTTTTTTTATAGGAAGTCTTATATGGGTTTTTCTTGTTTGGCAACAAGAGTTCTTGTTTGTTTGTTTTCCTTCTAATTTACTGCTCACAAGCTAAAAAAAAAAGGGAAAAAGAAGAGATCAAGCCTTGAACGATATTTTATTGTAACTTGCTAGTTAAATATGGAGCTTAATTCTGATCGGTCTCAATAGTCCACAAGAGATATTTTTACTTTACTATCTGAACTGCGTGTTATTTTATTTTTTACGCGGTGAATTTGATCATAATTGACTATCAAGAAAATTTATCGAACACGTATGCTAGCTATTGTCACTGTTAAAATGTATATATCATTTTATTGTTATAGTAAGTAAAATTATCCTAAAATGACTAAAATTTAAAATTTAGGAGTTTTTTTTTGTGTAATCAATGACAAGTAGCAACTCAGTAAATCCTTGGGGATCAGTTAAATTTTCAACCAAGTTACTATAGAACGGGTATTGAATACTAATTTTATTTATTAAATTAATAAAAAAGAATTATATATTAATTTATGTGCTAAATAATAAATGTGATTAAGATTAAAATCATCGAATTATCCACTATAGATCGAACTATTTTAACAAATATACCTAATTCGATCACTATAATTTATTTAGGATGATATGATACTTTTTATTATTAAATTATCTCAATATATATATATATATCATTTCATCTAATGAGTGTATAATTAATTTAATAATAAATTATAATTATTAAATTAATTAAAGTAGAGATGCTCCAAATAGTCATTAGCCTCCATAAATAATAATCTAAAAAGTAAGAAAACATAATTCTCCAATTATTTATTTTGACCACACTGGAAAACCTTTATTCCTCCCCAAAAATCGCCACCAAAGAAATCCAAAATACTAATAACAAACTGATAACTGAGAATGATCACATCGGCAAAAAAGTTGAGAAGATTTAGATGAACGAAGCGGACGCCATGAGCTGAGAGAGAGCTTCAACTCTGCCGGAGCCCTGCAAAAGTCCACTGACCATGCAATGCAATCTCACTATGAAAACACACAGCGTCCGAGACCTGCAATACGATGCAATTCTTTTAGTGAATGAAGTGGCAAATAAAACGCAACAATTGACGGAGCTCAAGTAGTTGATGGAGTTCAGTACTTGGATTGACGGTGGTCAGCACGCCGCTGCCGAAGAAGTTGCACAGGGTGTCGTTGCGGCCGGCGGCCTGGTAGTAGGCGTTCATGGCATAACTGGCGTGATACAGCATCGTGTTGGGGAAGAAGCACTTGCCGCCCCACTTTATGGGCCGGCAGTTCGCCCCGCCGATGCCGCAAGCGTACATGATGTTGAGCTTCAGCCTCATCAAGCTCGTGCCGAACTTCGCCACGCACCATTTTGTTACGGAGCGTCCAGCCGGAGGCGGAGGCTGAGGCGAAGACGGCGAAGGCGGCGACGGAGGAAGGGGCGGCGGGGATGACGAAGGAGGAGGCAGAAGCGGTGAAGGAGGAGGCTGCGGCGATGACGGTGGAGGCTGGGGCGAAGATGGTGGGGGCAGCGGAGGAGAAGATGGCGGAGGAGAAGACGTCCCAGGATGAGTCGTTCGTGGAGGAGAAGAAGGCGGCGGCGTTTGTGGCGACGACTGAGGCGGCGGCGGTGACGACGGAGGAGGCTGAGGCGTCAATGGAGGAGAAGTAGGCGGCGGCGACGACGGAGCAGACGGAGGCTGAGGCGTCAACGGAGGAGAAGGTGACGGCGACGACGGAGGAGGCTGAGGCGTCGATGGAGGAGACGACGGCGGCGTCGACGACGGAGGAGGTTGAGACGTCGATGGAGGAGAAGAAGGCGGCTGCGACGACGTAGGAGGCTGAGGCGTAAGTGGAGGAGAAGACGGCGGGTGGGTTTCTGCGGATTGGCCGTAGTTTATGCCGACGTAGGTGTTGCCGGACGCCACGGAGCAATAAAGGAAGAGGATGAGGAGAAGATGACTGACGATGTTTCGTCGCCGGGCGGCCATTTTTGGTGGCGGAAAGGAGATGGACGACATGGATGTCTCTCAGTCACGCTGCTATTAGACGTATAAATAGGGACTATGGGAGTAATAAAATTGGTCGAAATATCTGGGATGGGAGCACCCAAATTTCAAATTTTACAACAAAATATAAGATAGTTGCAAGCTTTTAGCACACTTAGTGAGATTGTTTTGGCATGTAGAATAAATTTGTTAACAAAAATGATTACATAGAAGATTTTGTAAATATTTCTTCATTATAATTCATCTCAAACATAATTTTGGTTCTAATATATTTGAGCATATTATTTTAAATTTATTCCTTCCATTTTGTATTTCTTTTTAACAAAAGTGTTCTAGTTTCAAATTTCTTTGGAAAGAGATAATTATTTGGTTAATTTATTATTTACATTTCTTGTATTATAAAACAAAAGATGTCCATATACATTTTTTTAAAAAAAATATTCTTAAAACCTAAATCCTAAATGCTAACTTCATAATAAATAATCATATATTCTAACAGAGTTAAGCCTACACATATACTACAAAAAAATCTTTTACGAGAAGAAATGAAGTGTTATATTTTTAATTTTTCATATATAATTAACATAAACAAACAAACAAACAATAAAGTCATTTAAATGTATACAATGTGATGTTGACAATATAAAAATAAATTGTATGTAATTACTTGTAGTTTAAGATATGATATATTACAAAATTAGATAAATTCATTTATCATAGAATTGAAAACTATAGCTAACTATATATTAAAAATAATTTAAAATTTAAAGAATATAAATTTTAATTATAAATGATACTATTACAATAATACTACATATTAGGTGGTTACCATATATTTAAATTAGTCTATCTGTGAGGTGCACCGAGAATCTCAAAAGAAAGTAAATTTTTAATCATATATGATACTATTACAATAATATTACATACTAGGTGGTTACCATATATTTAAACTAGTCTATCTATGAGGTGTAAGGAGAATCTCAAAAGAAAGTAATTTGATTAAAGTGAAATAATCAAATTATTTCATTGAGAACATAAAATATGTTTATATAATTTTACAAAATAAAATATTAAAAATAATATCAACAAAACAGAAGTTTAAAAAAAGATATTTTATTTTATCAAGATATAATAATAATAATAATAATAATAATAATAATAATAATAATAATAATAATAATAATAATAATAATAATAATAATAATAATAATGATGATGATGATGATGATGATGATGATGATGATGATGATGATGATGATGATGATGATGATGATGATGATGATGATGATGATGATGATGATGATAATAATAATAATAATAATAATAATAATAATAATAATAATAATAATAATAATAATAATAATAATAATAATAATAATAATAATAATAATAATAATAATAATAATAATAATAATAATAATAATAATTTAAAAAATTGTGAGCATTTTTTCTATGGCAAGTTTCCTCTGCACGGAGGACGTATAAGAATAAAAAAATTGGAAGCACCTTCTACTTATATATATAATTTAAATATATAGATAAATAAAATTATCTATTACTAATAACTAACTGTTGAATTATACATTTGATCATTTCAACAAAAAAGTAATATAAATCAATATACTAATATTAAATATGATTTATTGTATTTTTAATAATATTTTTTTGTTTGTTTGAGTTTAATATTGTGGATTAATAATATATCTATATTTATATACTATATACTATATATTATATTATATTATATTATATTATATTATATTATAAAAGCAGAGATAGAAAATGACATGTGTGGAGCTCTCATAAATTTAATATATAAAATGATAATCTTTTAATTATATAATCATAGATATTGAAAAGTTAGTTATTAAAATTATATAATTATATTTATTTATGTTTTTAAATTCTATGTTTGTAACTATAAATAAAGAGAATTTTAGTTTCTATTTTCATGTTTTAAGTTAGTTGTTAAGTATACAAAATTTTATTTATTCATGTTTTTAAATTCCATATTTATAATTATAAATAGAGAGGTACTCACTTTCTCAAAGTTAGTTATTAAGTATATATATAATTTTATTTTTTTATATTTTTAAATTTCATATTTGTAACTATAAATAGAGGGGCTTACAATTTTTATTTGCATACTCCACGTCATCTTTAAAGATAAAGAGTATGCGCGAACTTACAAATATAAGTTTGTGCGCGATAAAAAATATTTATATATAATTTTTCTCTTTAATAAAAATATTAAATGTTATAAGGAAAATACTTATTTTTATCTAATAAAAAATATTAAATATTATAAGGGGCTTTCATTTTTTATTTGCATACTTGACGCCCTCTTTAAAGACAATGAGTTCATGCCAACCTACAAATATTAGTTTTTTATGAAAAAAAAGTACTTCTATATAATTCCTCTTTGTACAAAAAAAAACAAATATTATAATTTATATATATATAAGGAAAGACTAAAAATATTATGTTATGATATTTACCTCGAGTTAAAGATATGCATTTCATACTCTAATGATAATATGATAATTAATATAAGTATCATAAAATTTTTAAATATAATATTATGATAACATGTATCTATCTACAACTTATTTATCAATATATGCATATCTATATGTATAAGTAAGAGGTTAAACTAATTATTCAACTAATATAAATGAATATTTTTTCTGTAACAAATAATATATGGAATAAATGATATACCTTTTGTGCTAATATTTATACTAATATATTATGTATACTAATAATTTTTAGTTGTATATATTTATTTTTTGTTGCTATTATGTTGTTATTCTATTAAGAAGATAGATGACTTACGTATATCAATTATTTTACAATATCAAATAATTAGAATTCGTATGTATTTTATCATTATTGAATATCTCGTTATAATCAATACAAGATACCTAATCAACCAAATTTAATTATTAGTAATAGTTTATTAATTTATTATTGTATGTATATATGTATGTCATAATTCATTATAAATCGATATAGGATTAATCATCTAATAATAAAATAATAACCAAATTTAATCATTTTGTTAATATTGTTAGCATTTTGTGAATTTATTATTATATATATCTCTATGTTATATATATATATATATATATAATTAGAAGTTAAACAAATTATTGATTACTATAAATAAAAGTTTTTTTATGTAAGCAATAATATATGAAATAGATGATATAATTTTATGCTAATAATACTTATAATCATATATTATTTATGCTAACAATTTTTAATCGTATACAATTATATTTTATTATTGTTAAGTTGTCATTCTATTAAGGTGATAAAATAATTAATTATATGAATCATTTTAAAATATTAAACAACTCAAATTCGTAATCACTCTATTGTTATTGGATATGTCATTATAAACCATTATAAAATATGCAATCAACTAATAACAAAATATTCAACTAAAGTTATTATTATAATTGAATAAGATATTCTAATGAACTAATAACAAAATTTTCAATTGCTATGAATGAAAGATTTTTTCTATAAACAATAATATGATATTAAATAATATATGAAATAAATGATATATTTTGTGCTAATTTTATTTATAATCAATATTATCTATGGTAAGAATTTTTAGTTGTGTATAATTATTTATTATTATTATCAAGTTGTTATTCTATAAAAATTATGATATCAAATAATTAGGACTCCTAATATTTTATTATATAATAAGCTAATAACAAAAATTTTAACTACTATAAATAAGAGATTTTTTTAGTAACCAGCAATATAATAATCAATAATATATGAAATAAATGATATATTTTAATTCCAATAATATTTATAATCATATATATTATTTATGATAACAATTTTTAGTTGCATATAGTTATTTTTTTGTTATTCTGTCAAGAAAATAGAAGACTTAATATCAATCATTTTAGAATACCAAATAATTAGGTTTCATGATAATTTTATTATTATTGGATAGTTCATTATAAATTGATATGTAATCAGTTAATAACAAAGTATTCAACTAAACTTAAACATTTTGTTATTTTGACTAATAATTTGTTAAGTAATTAAGATATTCTAATGAACTAATAATAAATTATTTAACTACTATAGATAAAAGATTTTTTGTGACAGATTATTCAACTACTATAAATGAAAAAATATCTATCATTATCTACTTGATATATTAAATCCTTAATAATTATTATTAACTATAATAATGAAAAGATATGGTCAAAAGGATAATAAAAAGAAACATTGTTATATATATTAGTATTTTTTTACTTAATTTATACAATTTTATCTTTTTTTTTTCTATGGAACAATAGTTGTAGATAATATTTTTTACATCATCTTTAAAATCATATTTTTGACATTGCTCTCCTAAGTTTTATATTATTTAAAATCATTTGATAAATTAAATAAATTTTTTAATGTTTTTTATGTAGCATGACTGAAAATATTGATTTCATCTCTTATGTAAATCTAATTAAGATGTAATGAAATGTCAACGTTTGTGTAATTAGATTGTATAATATTCTCAATTATTATAATCCGAATAATACGTACTCCAATGAAACGATATTAGAAAATGAAAAGGTATCAATAAAAATATATTATTATATAAAAATATAAAAGTACATTTTAAAATCTATAGATTTTTTACTACTTTTTTTTTATTTTGCAAGGATGTCACATTCATTATCTCATGTGAGATTATTTCTAAAAAAACAAGTGTTTATACATGGACAATAAGTTATTTCAGAGGTGACAAATAAAAAATGTCTTAAAATTTTGTCATGATGATAGACAAATAACAAATGAGATCATAATTATATTATAAAAAAAATTAAAATTCATATTGAGACATTATAATTTTTTTCTTCATTTATTATATTTTTATAGTTACATGACTTTTTTGCACCATTAATATAAATGTTAAACTTACTATATCATCAATTTGTTATGCTCCCATTCGCACGAGTACACTAGTATACATATAAATCATGGATATAATTTATTCATCATTATTATTATTATCATTAATAATAATAATAATAGTAATAATAATAATTATCATTATTATTATTATTATCATCATCATCATTTATTATCATTACTTTTTGTGGAGGAAACGCCGATATTAGCCGTATAAATAGGGATTATGGGGGCGGTAAAATTGGTTGAAATATCTGGGCATGGGA